>JAQPZY010000090.1:0-42535 GCA_029931535.1 Margaritifera margaritifera
AACACGGAAGAACCTTGTTTAATTTCCCTGCATAAATCTCAGTTCAACACCGATAATCATCACGACAACGTTGCGTCACAAGGTCGAGTCACATTTCAACCTGAGTCTTCACACCGCTAAAGGCTAGAATATTGAATTTACTTGAAAGTAACATGTCGTAACCGTTTGGGACCTTACTTTCCTCTATGGCATAATAACTCCACTTTTTGCTGTAGAAATAGTCAAAAGGACTGCTAATCCAATTTGTCAAAAATCAGTCTCGATTACTGATATATACTAATATCACGATTGGTGAAAACTATATTGTATTAAAGTTATGGTTGAGACAAAGGCTGGCTATATAATTCGTTACAAAATAAAAAAATTTCATGCATATATAAACTTGGGTTTATAAATATTTAGGTGGTGGAACAAGCTTTTAGAAAATTCTGTTAATGTTGGTCCAGGAAAAAAAAAAAAAAAAAGGAAGGAAACAAAATCTTATATTTAAAAAGGATATATGAAGAAGTTTACATGTAGCGCTGAAAGTATGTACCAATAATCCGAATGAATGAAATTCATAAATGTTGCTTAAAGCTTCACTGTCTTAACAGCAACAACAACGTATAAAACTTAAGTGTAAACTTGAACATTCTAAACAGAAACATTTCATAACCCCTTAAAGACAAAGTCATTTACATTTCATATCACCTTAAAGACAACGTTATTTACTCAAAAAATTATATTTAATTTAAAAAAAAAAAACAAATCAAACTCAACCCCATTTTATTTAAAAAAAAAAAAAATTAAAACCTGTAATGTATATATCCAACTGTTCTCTTTACTCGTTATCCTAGGCCGATAAGGGACCGACACTTTTATTTCAATGCAGTGGGAGAGTGCGTGGGAGTCGGGGATTTTCTTTCGAACCAGAAAAATTTTGTTTGTAGTTTTTACTTTAATTTTTTTTTTCAACTAATATAGTTGATATAATTAGTTTCTATTTTCTACAAATCAGGGCAAGTATATTATTTCCAGCCTATTTGCCCCAAACACATGCGCGCGCCCCGCGCGCGCGACAAACGCACACGCACACACACACACACACACACACAACACGCACACAAAGAGAAAATAAATGGTCGTTCGCTAACCTCTTCAAAGAGAATAGCAAGCTGGAACATTTATGCAACGGAAAGCTGATTAAAAATCCACTATTCTAAATTGAGATATTTGTGCTAGGGTTACTCAACATAAGTCTAGATTACAACGTCAAGAATGTAGCACTTTTCCGCGACTTTACGTGTTATCTGTATAGTCTTCCTGTACTTTTCCCTATCTAATATGCAATTCAGCAATCATTGATCATCATATCCATGTAGAAAATCAGACCAGATAAGCTGACAACAAAGAACATTAGTTGTAGATCAATTACTTGAGGAATACTGAGACTTCATAATTTTATGTCCATGAAATCATTCCAAACAGTAAATCTTATCTGGAGATTTTATTTTTAATTTGTGGATTTTCTTCTTCGGACAGTAAAGGACTAACTCGTTTAAATTTAATTTTAAAGGTTGTACCTCTATCCTCATCAGAAATCTTATCTCTTATAAAAATCATATTTTCCGAGTATCCTACCGTTAAATCCTGGTTGATTAAAAATGTATATATATATATATTTATAATAATATATATATTATACTATATACTATATATATATATTATATATTATATATTATATATATATATATATATATTTATATATATATATATTTATAATATATTTCAAACAATGTCACATTTGTGCCGACGGCCTATAGGGGAAAGATATTGTCTGGTATATATTTAAGAGAAGAGTTTAAAGTACCGCTGACAGGATCATTAAAAAAATAATAAAAAGAGTGATGCTGATTGCCGAAAATATCGCAAATTGTCAATATATATATATATCTATTATATATATATATATATATATATTATATATATATATATATATATAATATATAATATTATACAAGTTGTAATTTCTTAAGGGGTTTGTAGAACACGACGGTCATGATTTATCCTGAGGCAAAATCCAAGAGTTTCAAAACTCTTTCCATGAAACACTAATTAATCCTCATCTACAGCTTTGGATGTGGGTGAGGGTGACATTTGTCCATGTTAAAGAATAAGGAATCATTTATTTCAACTGCTATTCAGAACATCGTGCTTTGTCGCGAGTGATCTAAAGGTTCTAGAATTTGAAGCTGGATACTTTTCTACACCTTTGAATGTATTCGCTGATTGTTCAAAATTTTGTACGGCTATGCCTGTAAGGCCGTACGGCCTGCGACGGCCTTGCATGTAATTTGTTTTACTTTTCAAGTTATCTTGGCTTATATTTCTGTCTGAACTGTCCAGAAATCTTCACCTAATGGCAGAATAAACTGACATAAGGCGCTTTACTGAGTTGAGGCATTTGGAGAGGAATTAGTTCTTGTAATAACAGTTTTCAGGTCACTAAATTATATTATTTATTTGCACCAAGTTATACCATCGGAATAATGTATTGCCTTTTAATGTTGGCTTATTTACCATTTTTTGGCAAGCAATCTTCAAAGAGACAGTCTACATAGTAACGGTAACTAACTCCGCCGACCAAATGCAAATCGAAGCATTGTACTCAAATGACATTAACCAGTTTGTCCGAGATCTTAATAAATAAAAAGTTTGATAACCGACTGAAGTCACATGATCTGATTGTCATAAATCTTAATAAATAACAAGTTTGATAACCGACTGAGGTCATATGATCTGATTGTCATAAATCTTAATAAATAACAAGTTTGATAACCGACTGAAGTCACATGATCTAATTGTCATAGATCTTAATAAATATCAAGTTTGATAACCGACTGAAGTCACATGATCTGATTGTCATAAATCTTAATAAATAACAAGTTTGATAACCGACTGAGGTCATATGATCTGATTGTCATAGATCTTAATAAATAACAAGTTTGATAACCGACTGAAGTCACATGATCTGATTGTCATAGATCTTAATAAATAACAAGTTTGATAACCGACTGAGGTCATATGATCTGATTGTCATAGATCTTAATAAATAACAAGTTTGATAACCGATTGAGGTCATATGATCTGATTCCTAAACTGGAACGATCCTCATTACGCAAGAACAAATTGATATTTTGAATTTATGAGGTTACGTTAATGAACAAAATCTAAATTAAATAGAGAAACATCATTCAGAAATAAAAGCATCCCAGTTAGCAGAGAATTAAAGACATAAAATGCTATGAATAACAATGGATAAATGAAGTGTTATGCATAAAATCTTCACTATAATACCACAGTCGCTACCTCCAACAGGGATATTTAAACAAGGATCAAATTGTCTAAAAAATCAATATAAAAGCTCATTTTGTCAGTGACCCAGAATAATGTATTTTGTAGACGTCGCTTAAGTTCATTTTTGTGTAACATTGGCATTGCACTAATGCAAATACAGAAATTGTTGTTAAACTTTACTTTTACTAAATATTGTCCTGAAGCCATACCTGTTGTCCGGTATTAGATGTAAAATTGTCTCTAATCTAGTTGTTAGACTCAATGATATCAGTGTCTATATTTTGATCTGTACTTGCTGCCGGGCATTGTGAACAGAGTGCAAAATAATCAAACACTTTTGAAGTTCGTCTCCCCGAACAATTTCATTACTAGAATCATCGTACATAGTCAGTAACATTGACATTGTCGTTGCTTGGTTTAGTGCTGAGAGAGAGAGAGAGAGAGAGAGAGAGAGAGAGAGAGAGAGAGAGAGAGAGAGAGAGAGAGAGAGAGATCACATACATCACGCTTACATAAAAGTGCCATACATTTCCTTTTATATTGACTAAAATTTCTCAAAATTGTCAGGATATATCAGCGAGATATTTTTAAGATATCAGAATCACACCAGATACATTCTGTTTAGTTGTTTGCAGAACGCAACGAACATGTTTTATTATTTGAGCCAAATCCAGGAACACAACTCTTTCCATGATGCCCTAATCACTCACTTTGTAACAAATTATTTTAATAATTACCTTCATTTTTTTCTCCAGTTAAAACAGGAGTACCGTGAAAGGCGCATTATACATCTGCCCCATGCTCAATTGTTTTCTATGTAGGAACTAGTAGGGCATGGTTGACTCTAGAGACTATTGGCCAATTGGTCTCAGTGATTTGGACATTGGTCCAGGTATGTGGCCTTGAACTAATGTATGTGTGCAGAAACCATTATTTTGTTATTAGGCTTACCATAACCATGACTTCTAACTTCTACACCCCATAATCTGTAATTGCTTTATTACCCTGCATCCTTGTGTGGTCCTGTTGACTCACCTGGGGAAAAGGATCCAGAGAAGAAAGAGATTTCACAATAAAGGACTGAATGAACGGGTTCCTGTTTTTAGCAATGACAGAAGAAACCGTCATCAGGGAAATTGTACCATCGAGGAGGAACTGTAGATATTTCGGATGGACGAAGGCGTGTATCTCACTGATTTTGCGCGGTGTAGCAAGAACGACTGTGAGCAGGTCTTATAGGAGATGTGAGTCAGCAAGGTTCTACACATAGGTTTCAAAGGTACTTCGCCTGAGAAAATTTAAAATTCGAAAGAAAGTCGGAGAGATTTTTTGTTCTGGCCAACATCCGCCTTTCCTTGATGACAAAACGTGTTGGAAATTGTGGAAAGATGGGCTTTTATGGTGATTGGAGCTAACTTCTCCTCTTCAAAGAGCCAATTAGAGGAAGTTTGCTATATGAAGTATTGAGACTTTTAACGGATTGATGTGTTTCCGTTCACACCACCGAGATAAAAGTTTCCATTTCCATTCGTATGGTTTTATAGTTGTGAGCATTCTTGCCCGAGCGAATCTGTCCACCATTTGAAAACTGTTTACCTCTAATGGCTTGTTTAATTAGGTCCAGGCGTGCAGGTTCAACAATTCAGGATTATCGGTTGCTAAAGAAGGCCAAGAAAGACCACAATTAGCATGGTGCTTTAACAAGTAGTCTGCTCTGAAACAAGTGCTGAGATCTTACACGTTAGGCATGTACAGTGTTTGTCATTTTGGTTGCCTGCTCACAAACTTCCTCAATATGACCACGAAAGTGCAGATTAGACGACAGTATGTGCTCTGCGGCTCTATCTAGAACACACGGTATATGCGAGACTGCCTTCCAAGCATGAGCATCAACGGCGAGGCTAGACTGTGTTCCGTTTCCTGATATATAGCCGTGGATACCAAACTGATCATAAATCCTACTGCCACGACATTACGAATCAGCTGTTGTGTCATGGAATGACTTTCGGTTCATAAGAATCAATGAGGGTTTTACATTCACAAGTCTGCAACATCTCTGGTGACGGCTGGGACCTCTGTATTAACGATAGTTGTTTGCGCCCTACAAAACATCTTGTTAAAGTTAGAAGGTAGTCTTCGTTAAGAGAAGAAAGGCTTGTTGACGCATGGATAATGAAACTGCCTCTTTAAACAACGCAATAAATCAGCGGCTCGACTAGACTGGAAACTGTCTGAATAAAGACTGGTCTTTCGTAAACAACAAATCGACGGATGCGGGAACGTTGTGCATTGCCAACGATGACGTAGTAAAAAAAGGACATAACTCAAAAAGCAAGAGCCGAGAAACATCTTCCATCGATGCGCCGATGGCTGGGTCGTCTCTGGACATTGTCAGATTGAGTATAGAAGATTGCTCTTGTGAGCGTGAGTCATCAACCGCCGAGGACCAGGTGACAGACACCTCCTGCAGTGTATGTGAGGAAACTGGCTAGGTAGGCCTAGATGGGCCAAGAGCAAAACTTGGGGTGTGGCCAGATTGGAACACTTTAGTCTTCAGCCGTTGAGAACGTGAATCATCAGTGCTCCGAGAGCGGTGACGGGAGGCTGGGAATGTGATCGCCGCTGTAGACAGTACTGAAATGTAACACACGAGGAGCTGGTTCTGTAGGTGTTCAGCTATTCCTTGCTTAAGTCGCCGATGGTACGGGAATGCTGCCGGGACTGTGTCGTTGCCGTAGCCGCTGCTTGGATGTGACAGAGCTGGGGCCGATACTGGAGGTGTTCGAAATTCCGTGCCTAACTCAACGATGTGACCGCGCCCCTGATATTAACCTCCTAACCCCCCAGAGAGAATAGATAGATAGATAGATAGATAGATAGATAGATAGATAGATAGATAGATAGATAGATAGATAGATAAACTGTCCAGTGTTCCCTGCGTGACTGGCCTATGGTCTGTGCATATCGCTTTACACCCGAGACTGGTCGTAATGTAGATTTAAATGGTGATGAAGTTGGTATGCGTGGGGTCTATAATGGTAGCGAAAGGCCGTTAATGGATAGAAGCTGACTGATCATCGATGCCGGGGATGTCAACGCCCGGACGGTAAGACGTGATATCTGATTGCCGTACCCTGTACATTCCGGTATAAGTCAAGACTTGCATTACCTATGGCTCCTTACTTACAAGCAATTACCTTCTTATGGCAAAATACAGTCTTGACGGGCAAAGGCCTTATGCTTGTCCATGCCATTGCCGATTTCCGTGATGCCGGAACGGGGTAAGACAAGATATTGATTACCGTACCCGGTCCCTTTAGGAATATGTTGAGACTGTGTCTGAGTCGGTTTTGACAGTGGCCGATCATCCTCTGATGTAGCTGAGGACGGTGCTGGAGCCTGAACTGCACTCCATCGAAGTCAGACAGGGGGCACGTTTATCTTCCGCCACCTTAAAACGTTTTGTACCGCGTGCACTTTGTCCTCCCCGTAATATTGACACCTGCAATTACTGAGGGAAACGATAACATACACAAGTGAAGTGAGTGAAGCGTCGCGTGAACTTATAAAGAAAAGACTCTAATGACTAACACAAACGCATAAATACATTGACCACCGCACGGCATTTAATACTAGACATTTGCGTTGTAGTTGTCGTACGCCTCATGTACTATGATCGGATAATGTATCTGAAGAAGAACTAAATTATTCCATTTTAAATTTGTCAGTTCACAGCTAGCTACCTACCTGATAGCACATGAAATTTTACGGAAAATTTTTTTTAACACTGAATAAACAGACCTATACTTAAACTTAGTAAAATACTAAGTGCTCAAAGTGGTTTTATTTGGCTAAAAATAACCTAGCTTTTATCTGCTGACAGATGTCGACTGAATCAGAAAACAATATCAACACAATTGACCTTGCTACATTAAGCTCTGCTCTTACAGTGTATAGAATACGGCTTTTAATGCTATTCAAGCTGACAATAGGTCCAAAACCAAACATGGATACTGAAAAAGGTTTTAAAATGACTATTCCAGTTTGTTTTAGTAAGTTTACGCTTGACTCTCCTATAGTTAATGGTCCACCGCCAGATAAAATTCTAACCTAATCAAATAAGTATTAACTAACCAAAGAAAATTTTGTTTTCTTTTTTAAAAGTAAAGAAAATCGATAAAATCAAAAGTAAAACAGAACTACCTAAAAGATCCGCAGGATCAGTAAAATAAGTTACCACTCGCAAAGTTCAGGTGCACTCCGAATTCGTGCTGGGCAGGTGTGCTTGCGGCACAGCATCAGCTGTCAATTTCAAACATGCGGCACGTGCGCAAGGCGCAGCTTTTATCGTTAGATAAATGAGCGAAAAAACGCCAAGTGCACCTCCTTTATATCCCATGCTGTCAATTGACCAGGATACGTTTACAGTACGTGACATCGGTCTTAATTAGCCTATGGCGATGAGCTTCGCAAAATTTAGACTTCGAAACATTAATGAGATTGGAAAGGGTTTAGCCACAAATATAGAACTTTATAGATGTATTAGCAAGAAATACAAAGCATGCTAACTTTTGATCTGCTTAGAAGTTAACAAGGCAACGGATTCAGCTGGTGTGAGTTTAACAGTAGCTGGATCAGGTGCTGCAGGAAAACCTACCAGTGTACTTATTTATTTGGCTTTAAGCGGGTTTGGTGCAACACTATTAGGATTTTTTGCAAAGTTTTCAAGGAGAAAATTTCTCTTCAACTAAGTTTTAAACCCTAATGGAATAGGAACTTTGCCATCAGTAACATGAGCAGTATTGACTACATGATTAGCAAAACAATAAGTGACAATGAAATCAGTCATGATGGGTTTGTTTTGATCATGAACGATTATAAAAGGTACAGGGAAATAACATGCAATCATGATAAAATTAAACAAAGAAGGCCGGGACGAAGAGGAAGGCAAAATATTTATATGGCAAGAAGGGAAGACATTGAAAGAGAAAGAGATTTTGAAGAGATTTATAGAAAACTGCAAAGCAGAATACAATCATATATGGAAAAATGATGGAATAAAGCCACTTATTGTCCCTATGCATTAAGGCCCTGTCGCTACACTAGGATACAACTTGAACATAAAAATTGTAACACTTGGCTGTTTAAAGTCTTTATATACAAATAGAAGGTTGTATTACACTTGATAGCGTAGCATAGACAAATATTCAATGACTATTTAATGAAGAAGTTAATCTTAACAATTTAGTTAACAATGGAAAGAAATCAGAATCTCTAGATATCGTTGCAAAGAATAGATGTTGTTATTGGGTAGTACAATATTTCCGATGAACTCAAAATGTCAAGAATGAAGCCAGCACTGATGGTTTTTGTAGTACATGGGAAAAGAAAAAGAGCAAATGACTGTTAATTATCATAAAATGAAAGTATAGATGTTGGATGTCAGCTACACAATTCAAAAATTCAAACTACTCCAGCAATTACACAACATACAACAATAATTTCATAGAATTCTGTGGCCAGAGAACTATACAGCTATAAATTGAATTTGATATGTTAGTGGCTTTTTAAAACCCTAAAATATATACAATTACCTTGATCAAATTAATGGCACCAAAATTATTTAAATGGTAACTATTTAATTTGTTTTAGAAACTTTGCTAATAAACAAATAAGTGTCTTTGAGAGTTTGTTTCTTACCCTGTTATTTGGTATTTTTAGTAATTACAAATAGCCATCATAAACAGTTTTAATATCAAAAACACGATGACGCTAAACATGTCATACATTTTCACCATATGCTTGTTACATATGTTTTCCATGTAAATTAAACAGAGTATCTCATGCATAGCATGATAGGTAAATTGTCTTTAAGAGGCTTTGGTGACTTAAGTTTTCCTTTAAACATTGATACAAAAACATAAACAGTAACTACACCAATAGATGATAAAATTTACAGTTAAAGCTCAGCATGAGCTGTATCACACATTTAGATGATCATGTTAAATTAACTGATGGAGGTACTAAACATTTAATATTAATTGTAAAGATATTGCAATATGTAGAGAAATGTACAAAATACATTTACAGCTTTGAACAGAGCCGTATAGAAAGAGATATAAAAGTCTTGGAAGTACAAAAACTGATCGATGAGAACAAAATATTAGATGCACATGGCTTGTTCAAACCGAGATTCAATATTCTGCTTAATGTTATGCAAGTCTTGCATACAGTAAGTGTGAAAGCAGATGAAATGCCTAACAGGCTACATTGTTTACAGCCAAATGGACCGGGGATAAACAGTGCAATAGATAATTTAGAAAGTGACATGCAAAAAAAAAAAAAAAAAAAAAAAATAACTTGAAGACTCTGGTTCTTTACAATCACAGTTAGAACATTGAAATCCAAAAATAACGCTCAAGAGATTTTAAAAAATAATGAATGGATTTGAATATGATTCGTTACAATTTGCTAAATATACATTACTCCAAACAAAATTATCAAGAAGAGTAGTCATATGCTATCAAAATATCTGATTTATATACAACATTTATCAACTTGTATATTGAAGATTTAAAATAAACTGAATTTTATATAGGGGTAGAAATAAATAATCAACGTTTTGCTTACATCATAGATTTTAAAGAAAAAAAAAGATATTTAAAATATAAATGAATTATGTGCATATTATCTACAGTAGAACAAAGTTTTTATTTTACTTTTGAAAGGTCGTAAACTTTTATTATCGAGTAATAACCGTAACTATTCCCAACAAATGATCCAGAAGAGCAGTCAAAGGTTAATACAATAAAAAAGATAGTCCATAAATAACTTGTATCGACTAGTACATTGATGATAAAGGTGACTTCAGTTTTATATGGCATTAGAGATAGACAATCAACGTTTTGCACACACAATAGACTTTAAAACAGAAAAGGATGTTTACAATATAAACGAATAAATACATATTATCTAAAAAGAGAACAATGTTTTAATTGTAGTTTTCATGGTCAGAAAGATTTATTATCGATTAATAACCGTAATAATAGTTTCAATAATGACGGAATAACATCATATGAAAGCAATATCACCTGTTTTACCATTCAATAAAACATTGACAGCAGCAGGAGGAATTACTGAAGGAGCAATATCACACGTTCTAACATTCCTAAAAAGCAGCTATCTGTTCAAATTATTTGATCTTTAAGGATATAATGGGGGAAGAATCAGAGATGTTACATACTTAAATAATATAAACGAAAACTGACAAATTCAACCATTAACAAAGCAAACACACTTGACTACTTGAAAAATAGATTGAGAGAACAAGGTTTGGTGACTCAGACTTTAAACTATCTTGGTGATACTTTAGCTCTGTATGCATCTACTCATCCCGACATCTGCTCATACATAAAATAAGGTAACACTTGAAAAAGCTTAGACGACCTCAACTTCGTGGTTTCTATCAGCATTCGGATGAACAGGTAAAGTACTCATCACACTTATGTTGGGTGTTAGGTTTGTTTGCTGTGCAGATTTTTGTAGGTAATAAATATTTAGGATATAATAGATGAGCACGTGTGAAAAGTATAGATTTTATCACCAGATAAATGTCAACGTACTGTAAATGCACAACTCCACACAAGCAAGACAAGATATCACAACTTGTTAAGTATCTCAGTCTAAGACACCATTGTATCACATGCACCTCAAGCAGCGCAAAACTTGAACAAACTTTATAGATCGCAATTCCAAAGCAAAGTCCAAATATACCTTTTACACCCGGTCATTTCTTTGTTTCGTGTAATATGACACTATATGAAGAGTGTAATGACCCAGTGATAAGCAATTTAGGTAGGATGGTTGTGAAAGACATCACTATACCCCAAGGATGTAACGATCACTTTAAGTTGAATGACTTCACGACATACGATGTTATTAATAAATCTAAAAATATATTTTTTCTAAAATACTTAGATGTTTGTCTCATATTTGTATTGATTACAATGTGTAACGTTAGCCTTAGTTGTTGATCAAATACATCAACTTTGTGTGTGTATCTTTGTCAGTTCTAAGCCTAACTGTATGTAAAGCTTTTAGTTTATACAGTGAATGATAAATTTCTTATTGAATATAAATGCACATAAAACATTTAGTACTGTTGCTTTTATTCCCTTGTAATCATCAATCAGAGCCTTCGTTAACTCTAATGAATAATTCTTATCTATAAATAACGTTTCTGGACATAATGGGTAGCCTTTGGACGAGTCAGGTAAATTTAATCGAATCTCCAAATCCTCTTCAAAATGCAACTAGTATCATAGTTACCTGATATTTCAAACAGATCTTCTTTTGTTCATCAGCTGTCCATCGAAAGCTTTTTAGCCATATGTATTGAGACATAACCATTAATAAAGACTATTGATATCTAGGTGCATGATCAATGACCTTGACCTTTCTTACTCAGCATCATGTCTTATCTTACCGTTTCTGTCCAAGTAGTATCCATGATTTGCTTTGGAGTATCTATGCGATATCATACCAATTCCAACTCTAGTTCTAAATTCAATTATCAGGAACATATGAAAGTATGTTACAAGTTTAAGTTATATGCCCTTTATCTTTAAACTTGCATTATGTACTAATACGTGAGCACTCTAATAATAAGCTGGATTTGGTTTGACATTTTTCATGCGGACTTTTGTAAACTACTAAAATGTCACATGGCATGGATGTATATTTGTCACATAATATTCACGTAAACTCCAAGAGTTGTAAGTTTAGTATGTTTCATGGCATTATGCACACCAACGCTTTTAACGAACATATGACTATTATAACCGGAAAAGTTATGAATGAATAATTATATTATTTGGGGGATTTATCATTCATATTGGATGGATTATGCGCGCGACTTTTATAATCACATGATAAGTGATCGTGGTCGCAAACTTTGTCATCTAGTATCTTATTTTCATAATTAGTATAATATTTGTTAAGTTAAAATTTTTTGTATCTTCTACTGTAAACGTCATATGATTTTTGGTCCTAAATTCTTTATACACTGTTTTTTAAAGTTTATTCAAGCACTGTAAAATACTACAATACTGTTTATTACTTTGTAATTTATTGGTTAGTTGTTTGTGTTCTGCTTTGATGTCCAAACAAAGCCCTGAGAAACTGTGATTTTCTGGTTTCATTGTCCAGGATATGTCCGATTGTTGATTGAAAATCTGTCCTTATGGTACAGTGATACTTTCGCAATCACAATAAATAACATATGAAACTTATAACTGGTGTTGATATTTATTTTTTGCAACTGAACCTTCTTCAAGCATTAAAATTATAGACTATCTACATTGTTACATAGTCTTTTGTGTTCAAATAATTTTTATGGTTTAAAGGAAATATTTAAAAAAAAACATCTTTCTGTCCATGATGTCTATTTATCTGTGATGATCTTACTCTTGAATATTTTTTTATTCCGACTCAGCGATATTCATTAAAGCCAGCATACTGAAATATGATTAATATGTCAACATATCTCTCTTTAGCTATTCAA
Source organism: Margaritifera margaritifera (assembly GCA_029931535.1). NCBI lineage: Eukaryota > Metazoa > Mollusca > Bivalvia > Unionida > Margaritiferidae > Margaritifera > Margaritifera margaritifera. The sequence goes on from JAQPZY010000090.1 coordinate 12,899, forward strand.
ACATGTATGATGTGGTTTCCCTCAGCTGCACCTCTAGTGCGCGTTCCATTGGGCACGGTTATCTTTGGCGCAGTTCTGCTGTCTCACCTTTCCAATATCTAATACATATGCAAGTATGTGTCAAATTCTTGTTCAAATTTTCAAGTATCACCTATTTTTAATAGATATCTATCAAACCAATGAATAAATCTATCTAAGTTATATTTTGATAGTCTATCTACATGATCATTTGGCTTATGTAATACAGATTCTACAGCATCAAAGAAATATCCGCCGTCTTTTTTTTATTGATACAGGCTATATTTTATCCTCTCAATAACCAGAATGTGTCTTAGCTTATTTTCTGTATCAAAATGTGGTATGTCAAATTTCGAATAAACTTTAGTTGACAAATCTTTGGTTTGTGAATAAGGCTAGTTCGGAGGTAAAAAATGTATGGAATCAACTTGTTCTCTTTTTTCAATGGGACGTTCATAAGTCTGATCGTTAAGTCTAAGTTATCTGTTACAGAACCAAATTGTCATTTTTTTCGAACGATAATCTTCTTCAAATATGGCTCAAGTGTCATTAAAATGTAACACCTATATTGATTGTTCCCACCAAAAAATCTGTACTCGTTAACATTTGTTTTAAATGAATCGCTAAGTTTGTTTGTTCTGATTCTGTTTAAATTATGTATATGCATCCTTTTTAATTCTTCCTGGATACATTTTATTTCTTTAAATTCATTGGCTATGTTAACTTGGATAACTTTAGTTAGCCAATTTAATGTATTAAACTGAGTTACTGGACAATAGTAAGATGTAGTGGATTTGTTTGTGTGTTTGTTAAAAAACTTAATTCCATTATTTGCATGTCTAAAGTTTTAAATGTTATGTCATTTGTAAAGGTTATCAATGTGTAGGTACTATAAGAGTCAAATTCGGTCCAATTATGAAAGTTCACCATTTTTGTTTCTATAAAGATTCATCAGGCATGGTTTTGTGCAAATTGATAACGATTTTGTCAAATTATGTCGAAACATACGTGCCATAAGCATTCAAAACTGGGTTCTCCTGACATGATGCTACTTTCAATTCAATGGCGCCATGCATTCTTATAATTTTCTGCACTTCATGTTGAAAAATTAATATATTTATTTACAAGTAATTAGGAAGCCACTTGGAAAAGTAACATTTTATTTCTTTTATTGAATATAACTACATTGAAGCGTTTATGTATGTATGTCTGTATGTATGTCCGCATGTATGTATTTATGTATGTATGTACGAGGGGCATTTGAAAAGTTCTAAATATTTTCTTACATGTTTTTTGTTTCTTTGAACCGTCAATAAATTTAAACCCGATCGTAAGACAAAATAACGTTCTATAAAAATGATCACCAGCTATACATACAGCATGCCGGACAGTGACGTAAAACTGTCTAAGAAATAGAAAGAATTCTGCTACTGAGGAAAGAGCATATTGTAAAATCCGGGCGCTCTTAGAGTATTCTCTGACTGATATAAAAGCCGATTTTGGATAAAGTTCACGGACGTAATTCTCCGTTATGTCTTACAATTTTAAGGTGGTTTCATCCTTTTAAAGATGATCGCGACTCAATGAAAGATGACCCACGTTTTGGAAGATTGTTGTCTGGGATTGGTAAGCGGGAAGTGGCTGCTGTGAAGAGGACAATTGATGAAGATGCTCGATACACAGTGGAAGATATTTTTATTATCACAAACATTAATTCGTCAGCTGCTTTGTAATGAAATAAAGAATCATTTGAAGCTCAAAAAGCTTTGTTCAAGATGGGTCCTACATTTGTTGACGGCCGATCAAAAAGAGACTCAGGTTGAAAATCACCAAAGAAACTACTCACAAAATATGAAAAGATTGACCAGAGACGCTTGAATGAGATTGTAACGGGGGATGAAGCATGGATTTAGTTTTTCGTTTGAATGCTATTCTAAAATGGGATGAAACATAAATTTACTTTTTTCAATCCGACTCAAGAGAAAATAGTATGGTTTGGATTAAAGAAAACAAGCAGAGACCATAATCGCTCAACGTAGTCATACTGTCAAGAGAGTTTTATACGCATTATTTTTCGATGCAAAGGGTCTGGTCATCCAGGTACCTTTGTGTGACTATGCTAGTATCACTGGGCATTTGTATGCCTCCAAAGTGTTGTCAAACGTTGTGGAACACTAGTAAACCACCCGTCTGCGTACACGTACCCGAGGTATCTATCTACTCCATGACAACGGTGCATAAATCCGCCGTCTTCATATACTTCCTAAAGGAGCACAGCATCCAAACGTTGCCACATCCTCCATACAGCACTTATTTAGCTCCAAGTGATTTTTGGCTTAATTCCGTTATTAAAGATTCCCTGAGGGGTAAATGATTTGAAAGCCGCCAATCGTGTAGAAGTGCAATTATCCACCGTATGAACAACATACCAAACAAAGTGAATAGAAAATAGCATTTAATAATTGTATAATCAGACTGATCAAGTTTGCAGAGGTGCATGGGGTATTTTGAATGGATGCACTAACGTACTATTCACTTAATAAAGAACGTTGTTGTACAGTGCAGTAACATTCAGAACTTTTCAAGTACTCGTCGTATGTACACATTCATATATTTGGCTATTGTCAATGCTTCAGCTTTCATATTCAAACACTACTTGTGCAATTATTGGCTTTTATAATGCTTTTATTTATTTATTTTTTTTATTGTATCTTATACCATATTAGAACAAATATCACTGGCATTTAAAGGTTCTCCAATTCAACAACAAGAAGTGCAGCACAAAAAAGAACGATTTACCAACGAACATCAAAAGGGCATACTATTAAAGTACTTTTTTGTATAAAATATATTTTGCGTCCAAATATGATGCACTATCAGTACTCCCACCTCCCCCTTTTCAACAGGTGAATATTGCTCACATCCTTAAGTCTTGAAATCTTGAGTGCTTTCACCAGTGGAATTTGAGATGAAATGAAGAAAGAAAAGATTTTGATACGTTTGTAATATCTTTCGAGTGTGTGTGTGTGTGTATGTGTGTGTGTGTGTGCGAAAGAGAGAGAGAGAGAGAGAGAGAGAGAGAGAGAGAGAGAGGGGGGAGGGCGAAAAAGGTAAGCATAGCTACAAAATGGACAAGACAAAACATGTTAATGTGATGACTTAATAATAGTCACATTTTACACAAAAAATTGCTAACTGAAACTATAATTGCGATTCTTCCTTGAATCTATAAATGTATATAAGATACTCCTTGAATCTATAAATGTATATAAGATACTCCTTGAATCTATAAATGTATATAAGATACTCCTTGAATCTATAAATGTATATAAGATACTCCTTGAATCTATAAATGTATATAAGATACTCCTTGAATCTATAAATGTATATAAGATACTCCTTGAATCTATAAATGTATATAAGATACTCCGAGTCTGAAGCAAAAGCATTTTTCATATTGTGTATGAAAAAAAAAATCCATGTCCGCATAGTAGATGTGCCTAGTTTATTGCAGATAATATAGTTTTATTACGATAAATGAGAACGTGAATTTAAAGTAGGAAAACAAAATCAAGATAAACATCAATATCATATTATTTTAATTAAGAAAAAAGTAATAGCATACAATCTATTTAATCTGGGATACATTTTTAAATAATGACTTTCAACATATATATATATATATATATATATATATATATGTAGGTGTGTGTGTGGAAACACTACACAAATGCTATTGTGGGACTCGAACACATGTGCCTTAACAGATGAAACACTTCTCCACTCACGACCACTGAACTAGTATGTAATGAGTTATAACTGGGGTTTTTTTCTGCATATCTACAGTAAGTGTACAACTGTAATAATCTATTTCTTGATTTACATTTAGTTCACGGATAGACTGTTATACTTTCCATGATATCTGACAACCCGTTTATACGAAACGTTCAGAATAAATTTTAAAGTACAGAGCGTTTTTCTGAAATAAATATATAGTATAAATAATTCTGTTTTGAAATATATCAAGACAGATTTAAATGAATATTTATTTACCTCCATTAAAGCTTGCATAGGTGATTCGTCCAGCAGTTTTGGAACTGAATGCAAAAAACAGTTCTGGCATACTGTTACCAGTGTAAACACTGATGCATACGGGTGGTAGAAACCACGTACATTTTACTTAGCAACATCGTTAGAAGCCACAGGCGACAATCTGTTACGCTCCTTTATTATCCATGGCTGCCAGTGCTGAGATTTCCTCATTTTTGATGATTACGCATCAACAAAAATATGTCATCAAAACACAATGTAACAGTCTCAAACACATCAATGAAAGTTCTTGTTTTATCGAGCGATAAGTGACTGTGTTTGGAAAAGAAACTTTAATTGGCTCGTTCAAACAACGTGAAAGGTCATGTTGGGTTACAATGTGAGAAACTGTTATTCGCGCTCTCAGTGATTAATCAGGTTTATGCATATTAATGAGAAATTTGGAAATCTCAACACAGGCAACCACGGGTGATCAAAGAGAGTATCTGATTGTCGCCCGTGGCTTGAAACGATGACCGAGCACGAACAAAGTGCATATCTTATAAGAGCTGAATAAAGTATTTTCAAACTCCAAATAAACAAGGTTAAAATGCTAACGATTTATCTAGGCTATAATTTGGTATTTCACCAATAATCAATAAAAATGTAATTTTTAATAGGTCAAATTTTAGCTCCAAATGTCTATTTCATAGTCAAACGAGACGTCATAAGCATGTGCGTATGGCATCATATTTAAATCTTTGTTAAGCATCAATTGCAATTTTAACCTTTTCAAATGCTGATCACTGTTTTGTTATGGTATTTCTGATCAACTACTGTTTTAATTTGTAAAAAAAAATTTGGACCAAAAAGAGGCCTTATGGTATCTACCCCACTGAAAATATAAAATAATAGTAGGTAGACATCATCTATTGTTCTATTTGAAGGATTACAACATTAGGAGTATATCCATTAAAGAGCGATGACCGGTATATCGCCCACTTGGTAGGCTAGTAAGTGGTATGGCTTAATAATTTATGTAGTAAGGGTTATCACCTCTGAGATGGCATTTTTAATGGTATTTTTATAATAAATGTATTGTGGTAAACTGAGATAGCATGATAACAGACGATTTGTTTTCCATGTGGTTGCTGTTGTTGATGTTTTTTTTTTGTTTTGTATTTTTTTTAAAAGGCTTGGTAGCGACCATGGGTTTATTGTTCTGAATTTATTTTGTGTCATAGGGGTGGCATGGAGGTTATTTATTTGTGGAAAACGAAAATAAAGTTATTTGTGGCTGAACCAAGATGCATACTGTCTGAACCAAATATTTTGAAGGGTATGGTGTTGGTTTATAAAAATTAAATGTGGTACTTGTCTTGGGTTCATTGTTGATATTATTTTATTTATGTAGTAGCTTTTGTAGATGAGCCATAATGACTCAATACATAGTCATGATAAATCCTGACAATACTATTGATATAGGTAGCTCTCTCTATATAATGCTGGTTCTAAAAAACTATACACTGTCATTAAAAAATGAAACTGATAAAAACAGTTATAGATTATTTTTTGCTGATACTCATTTAACTATTTCCTCCTAATAAAACTATATTTACATATACTAGATATTATAATTTAAAAAACTGGAAGCTTCTTTTAAATAAAATATAAGAAGAAATTGTGACAGAAAGAGAGTCTTTGAGAAATTCAAATGTTTTTGAGAGTGTAAAATTATATTTTTGCATATGTAATTCCAATACTACAAACAGCTTTCTCTATTCACACATATTTTCTGCTATGGATCTATTCCTGTAATTTTAACATCAATGCAAACAAATCTTTTCAAATCCGATTGATCGAACCTGTAACTTGTCTATCAAAAGCATACTATCGAACAGATTTAAACCGTTTCCAAATGAAAATACATTGAAAAAAGAACATCATTAATGACTGCAAAAACACATTATCGTTGTTTGTATAAATGTAGTTGCTTCGAAACCGACATTTTGTACTCATTTATTATTATATAGTTCGTAAATTACACCGTATTTCTAAGTCTTTGAAGCAAGTAAGGATATTTAATCAGACAACTAATTATTTACGAGCTACGTCCATCAGCTAATTGATGGGTGATGGCCATAACAATTGGATGATTTTACAAAAACCTACCTTGTAATGACAGGACATAATTTAGTATTTTAGAGAGATGTTTTATTATATAATGCTGTAATGGTACTTTTATTCTATGTAAATGAGGTATTGACAGTATCAAGAATATTTCATATGCCTAATTTAAAAACAGAATATGCAAAGGTATTGATATGGATGAACAGTAGTTTCGTTTCTATTTTTTTTCGATACTAGATCAAGGCCAAAGCAATGTAGTTATTTATTAATTAGATTTTACTACAAATTAAATAAAGTGATGAAATACTAACAGTGGATATTACACAGTGTAAGTTTTTAAGCCACTTCATATGTTCTTGAAACAATATTATAGAAAATAATTTTTTAAAAATTCGGTATTCAGCAGCATTTGTTCTAGGTTTTGTTTTTCTTACAAAACTTTCCCTAACCACATCGAACATAAAGCTTTTAATGTAGTAAGTATTGTTCACGTTTTATTTTCACATGGACAAAACAAAATCATTTTGAGTCTGATGTATTCATTGAAAATCAACACGAGCACAATATATACTTGACACAGGATAGAACTTAAATTTTTATATATCAAATATACAAAGGAACAAAGAACATGCATGCTCGTAATAAACAATATACACTGTTTACAATTAGCAAACAAATTGAAAGGACGTATATTAGACGATCTAAAGTCATGTTTAGTAATTAAGAATATGAGAATTAAATGCATATTTTAAGCATTTATACAAAAGTAAATACTAAAAGTTAATATATATGCATTTTGCAATTCTTTTGTAAAATATACTCACAAAATGTAAGAATGAATTGCTTAGAGGGAACAAACTCCTTTGTACTTCCTCCAAGTAATTTACTAACTCAAACGGCAAAAATAGGAGGAATGACAAAACAGCTTTTGTTTTATACGTTTGTAGGGTAAATTGTATATGTTATTGACTGGAGATGTGTAAAGCTTCATCTATCTTTGAAATATTGTAATAAATTTAGGTATGTTCCATTTGTATTGACGTCTCCATATATAGGTTCTTTAGATTTAGTGATTAGTGGTTTGATTATGGGAAGTCGGTGTTGGAAAAATATTTCCCAGCCCGAGTTATTAGCCAATTTCTAGGAACAGACGTCATACTTAGAGTTTTTAAGAGACTTTGCAATGGCGCGGATTGGTTTAGTAGTTTGAGATCGGGTCAGACTAGCATAAGTGGGCATGGAACCAAGTAGTTCCTATTTTATTCAGAGGTGTTGATTGATTGTGCCTTTCGGTGGGAGATATTCGTGACATAAACTACTATTTTGTGTCATGGAATAATTGGGGAAGAGGTCATCACTTTGTTTGGAGATGCCTTTTATTGTAGCAGTTGGTGGAAGTACACGTGAGAAACGCGGTTCAGATTGTTGTTTTTAGAACTGAAGGTATTAATTATGCGGAACAACTGTGAACCAGTCTAGAAATGGGTGAAGATACAGTAGAGTATATACGGGTTTGGTGGTCCATAATTGGTTAATAATGAAAAGTAAAATAATAGTATAAAATTATTTTGAGAGCTTATCATACCTGTAACTAAAAAAAAGAGACAAGATTCTATTGATGCAGTTTTAGTATTTTTATAGTTCCCTGCATTGGGTGTTTGAATTGTGTTATGTGCTTCATGTCACGGCATGCTAACAAGGAAAAACCATGCAATTGTGAAGTTGTAGTTGTGACATTGTGGTCATTTATTTATTGATTAGAGAAAAATTGTTTCTAGTCTTGGCGCGTTACGAGAACTTCCAGTTGACAACGAATGTTGTCGGGAAGTCCTTAGAAATAGGTGAAAACAACGGACTTCCAGCCCAACCTTACGCAGGTGTTTGATTCGCTCGGTAGAGGAACCCCTGTACGTGTTACAATATTAAGGAACATTTTATGTATAAAAAACAAAATAAACAAAGCAAAAACAAACTCAAATACCAAATAATTTTGAAATCAAAACAGCCAAAGCAACCAAAAGTACTAATGCTGGAAGCAGATAGAACATATAATAGTCCTTTTCCTCGCTGGTATTCCTTTTGCTCGACAAGAAGTCGTCTGCAAAACCAAGTATGTGGTCAAGAGCTAAAAGGGAAAGAGTGCTGATCTTGTCGTTTAGAGACGTTTCCTCTTCGTAGTTTTTAATAGGATAAATTTTATTTGGCGGCACTCGAAACATCTTGGCTACTTTCTGCACAACCAAGTCCACTTCTTCACTCCGGAAAACTATGGACAGGTCATCATGTAAAGGCTGTGAGATCCTGTCAATGTTGGTCAACAGAACAGCTCTTGGAAGACCTGTCACAATATGTTTCACAATAAAAATAGTTTAAAGACATCCGTAACCTATTCATCTTCCATGTAAAATATATCGGCTTTATGTTGAAATCAATGATGCATGAACTTCAATTATTCTAGCAAAACAACTTCTAGAGAAACTTATGGCAAATTCAAAGTGGCATGCGCGTGAAAAAAATTATTTTAACAATTTAAATAGTACAAATGTTAAAAAGCAGGTTGACCCTGTGCTTTTATTTTCTATTCATTTGCTCCCCATCACTCCGTTCCCAATATTCATCCTCTCGCCCTTGAAAGTTAAAATTCGCGTGCATATCCAAAGGCAAATGCTGCATTTGTATCAAGGCTTAAAACTCCTAGCTTCAGTGGAAAATAATGAGTGCAATATTACACATGATTACACTTACGAAAGGACAAATTATAATGGCCGGTATCACATTTGTTCTTTTTCAATGGGATTTGTTTTCTTCAGAAACAGCATCTAAATGAAATTGATGACCACATCATATTAACTTTAGTATGGTCCCCGTTACATCACGTATTTAATTATGTATTTCTCAGTATCTGAAGATATGAAATTTACAGTTAGCTTCGTTTTCAAGGCACCTGGGAACAACGATATTTTTATATATAATGAAGGACTTTTAAGTCGCAAAATATTTCTTGCTTTTCGCTACGAATCTACACAGAAAAGCGAATTCTGAAACAATGAAATATCGGAAATAACGAACGCATAATTATGTCCAACGGATAAAATGTCTTGCGAAAATAAATTATCAATTGAATCAGACACCTTGGTTCACATACGTATGTACGACAGCGCACTCACGTTGAAATTATGCTACTGAAAAGTAATTGGAGTTGCATACACTTTCGTAATCGAGTTCTAGTGCGCAGCAGAAAACTATTCAGACCCTGTATGAACAATAGGCGAATTAATGTAACGGCACCATTTTCTTCGTCCTTATTTGCTATTTTCTTTTTCCTTTTATTTTCTAATAATTTATTTCTTTCTACAGCTAATTGCTATGCCGTGGAAAGCGAATAAGAAATATTGTCGCAATGTATAAAATTTTAAAAGCTGTTAATATTGGGGCCAGCTTAAAATTTATGTTGGCTGAACTCAAAATTTTAGCTAGGACTGTCGATGCAAAGTTTTAAAGAATGACGTAAACAATAGCACTGGTGGAAAATGTATTGTTTGGTCCAGCCAGTAGCAAAATCGAAAATGTGTACATCATAACTTCGACAAGCACGTCATTCTCTGGAGAAAGTGTGTCCATCATATTTCCCAAAGAAATTGTCCATGAAGTTATTGCCTGGTCTAAATGAAGATTAAGTCTAAAAATTAGGCTCAATCTTTCTTGGCAAACGGATATAAGGTAATTCAGGAATAACGAAATATTTCTGTAAGTCCCCATTGGTGTGTTATAACTGATCATGTTCGACCGATATGTATTCTTATTTGTGTCTGTAAACATTGCTATATATAAATTTCATATTCCTTTGTATAATTCAACCTTGATGAATCCTCTTTTTCATCGTGAGTGATCCCACTTATATCACAAATTGTTGAAATTTACTTGTATTTACTCTATTCGACGCAAAAGATGTTATTACCCCTACTCTTAAGTCGAAATTGTAATTCATTCAGCTTTTCCCATATCGGCTCAGCAGTGGAGTCTATCGTCGAGGCATCAACAACAAACACGACACAGTGCACCTTATCCTTTAAACCTGGATGCTTTTTGAAGCCTGGGATGTCGGGAGTGATCGGTGTTGATGAATTAAACTGTGAAATATAAAAGAATGTAAAAGAAAAAAAAGACACGTTAGAACTACTATGTTGTAAACAATCAGAGTCAACCCTGTTTTAATATTTAATGTTTAGTTATATCACTAGCATGACAAGATACCAATAAATACAGTGACTAAGAGAGTTCACATAAACGTCACTCCAGTTATTTACACCAGTTGAGATTAGTAATGCCATCGTCATAACACTTTAAAAATATATCAATCGTTCACAACAGTAGACATTGATAGGTAGCAAATGGCTCTAAGGATAAAACGTGCTAATTATCAAATAATTTGTTACACTGTTGATCCATATAAAAACAGCTATTTAAACATACTTTGTTGCAGGAAAATTGTAACAACCCATATATCAGTTTACATATAGCAGCAGTAAGCCATTGAAGCATTATGGGAAATTTGAATGGTATTAGGCATAATGAACACATCTCGAATAATCCGATTAATGGTCCATTATGACGGACCCGTTCTTGTAATTGGTGTGCGCAAAGGTCTTGAGATGTCCATGGAAATGTAGATCAAGATAATAAATGGAAAAAAACTCTTACATACATAAAGTCTATACTACTAAAAGAGTATGTGGAACCTGTTTGATAAAAAATCTCACACATACCTGGTAGCGATCTGGAACATTTCCGTCGATAACAAACATAAGATCCGTCAAATACGAAGTCGGTTTATTTTCTACTCTACATGTATCACAAAGGCGGAATTTCAAAGCTGTCCCTGCCATAGTCTGAATCTGGTATTGTCGATACTTAAAAGAGACACATTTCATCTCGTCTATGAAACTGCAATATTTTGCAACTAATCCTGGTTTTACCAGGACGTAGTATACAAGTGAGGCTTTGAGAAGGGCGTTCAAATTGTCAAATTAGATAAGATTTGGTCAAATGTCACTTGTGATGTTAAAAATGAATGATACTCTTAGAAAACAATGCAAAAGAATGTGACAGAGTACGGTTCTATTTATATCATGAGGTCTGGTGCGCTGCTGATTAGAGAATTGCCAGATTACGCCAAGTTTACATATACACTTGAGTCTTATGTCGTTTCTTTACTATTGCTTAAAGAATGACAGTAATAATAAAAACAATAGGCAACCAGTCCACATATTCGGTAAGGTGTTTTCGTAGAGCTGATTAACGGGTGTTTTGAGGTAAACAAATAAAGATATCTTTTGCGCTTACGTACCTATAGATGTAAGGTTGATCATGACAATAAGATAAAATACATAAATACCAATACTATTACCATTATGATAATAATTGTTACAGTTCTTGCTATATAAATGTAGCAGATGATGAACTTGAGAACAGTTCGCCTAGATTTGGATATGTGTTGAAACGTGCAAAGACAAGAAAGGGGTGGTGGGTGGTGGTGAATCTTCAGGGTTTGAAGAGTGATAAACTGGACATGTTGCATTTGACTTTAACATTAGATATACTGATAGTAGATTAATCTTGAAGAATAAATAGGAATGACTCTATAAAGGTTAAACTTGCACTCGGGTGTAAAACCGGCAAAGTATGATAACCTCTGAGATAAGTTTAGGTTTTATTTTTGCTTGTTTGTGTTCCTTGTTTGTTTGTTTCCTTTCATTGTTTCTTTCCGTTAGCATAAAAACTATAATTCTCCTGTTTTTCGTATTCTTTTCTGTGGCATTTTTTGGTCGGTATACCAGGCTACCATTAGCTGTAATAGTAGTATACTTGATATTGTACTATACACAACATTATGTATGAATACTGTAGTCTATTCTAGTCTAAAGAGAGTTCAGGGGTGGCTTTTCCTGGCATATATCAAACCACTGATGTTTTCTTAATCTATATGTGGTATTTCTTAATCTATATCTGGTATTTATCACCACTTTCTCTGTTGTTCACAAAACATGGTGTGCATTTCATAGGTGAGGAATTTATACTTTTACACTGAAAATGAATAGCTCAAACATAAAAATACTATCTGACAACTGTTGCCAACTTGGAGATTTCGAAAAATGTAAGAATGGTTTTGGTTATCTTAGAAAACAAAACAGTGTCATATATATTACTTACAAGATTCACCTTTATACGGAATATAAAATTTCTATAGTAGAGCACAATGGGGTTATGAATGTATTTCAAATTGTTACAGGTCACACTCTCGAGGAGTTTGTATTCTATTAAATAACAACTTTGAGTATGATATAAAAGAATGTAAAAAGGATCCTGGTGGCAATCTGATTGCATTAGATATTAAACTTGGCGAAAGAAACCTCTCTTTAATTAATGTATATGGACCAAATAATGATTGTCCAGAATTTTACAATAATATAAATGATATTATACATTAATATGAAAATGAGTCTATTATTATTTACCAGAAGACTTCTTATGATGTCTAGTTGGTCCTAAATGAAAATGGTGCTGATTTGATGTCAAATTTGGCCATTTTGAGAATCCTGCAACTGCTACTCCTCCTGAATGGATGGTTGTATCAACATGGGTATTTTACTAACAGGTTTCTTATGATGTCTGGTTGGACCTATCAATATGGGTCTTCGCTAAAAAAAACTTTGTATGATGTCTAGTTGGTCCTATGTGAAAATGGTGTTGATCTGACATCTAAAGTGGCTGCTACAGAAGCCATCTTGAAAATCTTGTTATCGCTACTCCTCCTGAATGGAAAATCATATTGACATGGGGTTTTCACTAGAAGACTTCTTATAATGTCCAGTTGGACCAAAATGAAAATGGTGCCGAGAAGATGTCTAATATGTCCATCACAACAGCCATCTTGAAAAACATGTAATTGCTCCTCCTCCTGTATGCATAGTCATATCAACATGGGGTTTTTCACTGAAAGACTTCTTATAATGTCCAGTTGGTTCTAGATGAAAATGGTGCTGATCTAATGTCCTGTATGTATTTTCCAATAACACGCGACAGTTTTAAATATCTACATGTATATAGGTATGGATATGTAAATCTTGGCATAAAAAGGAAAAACCTGTCAAAATACTTAACATTTTGTTCTGATGATTTGGAGATTGAATGTATAATTGAAAAACCTTTATATTTATTTGCTTATTCTTCTTCTTTTGACACCTAATACGTGCCTTTAATACAGATTGATTCTTTCATAATTTGAAAATGCGCTGAACAATGAAATTTCTATTGAGAGGATTTAGTACCTAACCATTAAGGCAAATTAGATAGAACGGGAGTAATGATAAATTACCACATGTATAACAAATGAAAGAGAAAATAAAATATACAAGTAGTTTGTCCTGTTGTCATGCAGAAGAAAAAATAAACAAACTAATATATATAAGACAGGATGCCCTATATTTTCTTTATTTCTATCGATTAATTTATTCACCTGAAAATGCGATAATGAATAAATAGAGAAAGCTTCATTTGGTACTTTACGGCACAACAAAAGTAGGTTATTTAGTGCCAAGGCAATTGGAGTAAAGTACCTTGCCCAAGAACATACCACGGTAGCTGACCCAGGCTGGTCCCATGGTAGGATTCGATCCCGCACCCTTTGGGTTGTGAGTAAGGCACACTAACAAACGAGCCACTGCGGTTCTGCAAATAGAGAAAGAGAAACAAATATGGACAACTGAAAATGCCTACATACATTCATTATTTTCATATAAATAAATTGTTATCACTACTCCTCGTGAATGGTTTTTCACTAAAAGGCTTCTTATGATATCTAGTTGGTCCTAAATGAAAATGGGGCCAATCTGATGTCCAATATGGCCACCATCTTGCAAATCTTGTTTTTGCTAATCCTCTGGAATGAAAAGTAATATTGCCATGAGGTTTTCACCAGAAGACTTTTTATGATGTCTAGTTGGTCTTAAATGAAAATAATGCAAATCTAATGTCCAATATGGGTACCACAGTGGCCATGTTGAAAATCTTGTTGCTAGTCTTCCTGAATGAAAAGTAATATTGTCATGGCGTATTCACCAGATTTCATATGACGTATAGTTTTCACCAGAAGACTTCATATGATGTATAGTTGGTTCAAAAGGAAAATTGTGTCGATCTGATGTCTAATATGGCCACAACAGTGGCCATCTTGAAAATATTATAACTATTCCTGAGTGGATGGTCGTATCAACATCAGGCTTTTACTATACAACTTCTTATGATGTCGCATTGGTCCTAATGGTGCCATTCAGAAATTCAATATGCCTGCCACAGTGGCCATCTTGAAAATCTTGTTATCACTATTTCTCCCGAATGAATGGTCATATCAGCATGGGATTTTCACTGAAAGACTTCTTATGATGTCTTGTTGATTGTAAATGAAAATGGTGCCGATCCAACTTCTAATATGACTGCCACAATGGGCATCTTGAAAATCTTTTTATCACTTAGATGACTGGTCACATCGACATTGTGCTTTCACCAAACGACTTCTTATGATGTCTAGTTGGTACTAAGTAGAAATGGTGCCAATCTGGTATCGAATATGGCCACCATGGCATCCATCTTGAACATCGTTATCGTTGCACCTACAAAACGGAAAGTTATATCAACATGGGGTTTCCATGAAAAGACTTATTATGATGCCTTGTTGGTCCTAAATGAAAATAGTGCTAAGTTGACGTCCATTATGTGCACCATAGAAACTAATTTGAAAATCTTGTTATCGCTTAAGAATAGCACAGATGGTGTACACACTCTGCAGTTAAAAGCAATGACGGCTCGAGGGGGGGGGGGCAATTTCCCTTGGGCGGCGGGTTGCTCCGTCGGGAGTTTTTTTTTTTTTGCCGACCAACCTCCTACCCTCCATCTAAGGTTTGAGGGCTTAGATGGGGAAATGGAGGCTGGCAACTGACATAAAAACTCTGTTCTCTGTGGCAAAGTAGGGGCGCCACTAAAGAACACTGCCCCCGGGCCCCTCGGTAGGAGCGCCATCAAAGAACATTTCCCCCGGGCGCCTCAAACCCTCACGCCGCCTCTGGTTAAAAGAAAGAAATGGTCTTATTTTGAATTCTTGAAAATTCTTTATCAGTCTGTTGAGCGTGAGTCCTTTTGAGGGTCTCTTTGTATTTAGGAAAACATTTCGTTTTCATATTTTTAGGATACAAATTTGTCACGCGTAAATGAACATTATAAATAGAGGTGGTGAAAATAACTGTAAAAACGTCTGTAGACCAAAAAGACAGCAGATTTTATTTGCGTGTGCGGTGGTATCTAATGTGGTACTGGCCAAACCTAACTATTGTCTGAAACGGTTGTCAAGGACAGCTTGCTTTATGCATTTCCTTTTGGATATTTTTCTATTCCATAGGTCAACATCACAATCTGCTTTATATAGTCATTTTTTTTTTTTTTTTTTTTTTTTTTTGTTTGTGGGCAATTTCTCGTCCATCTCAGCATATATGGCTGATTAGAACTGGAAAATGCCCCCTCATATACTTTATTTATTTATTTATTTATCAATTAGTTATTCTAAACAGGAGATAATTGTTTAAATTTCCAATCTAGTTTTAATGTGAGGTTCATCTTTTTCTATGCCTAGTTTCCAAGTTTTCTTGTTCTTGGGGATTCAGTTCCGTACTCCTCTCCCTCCAGGTATTGCCTGTTGGGCGAGTTTCCTTTCCTTCCTCCCCTAGTGAGTTGTCGCTTTTATTTGACTCTTGCCAAGGGGTCTAAGTTTGATTAAAAAATTTGAGTTTCCTATTTTGTTTTTTAAGATTATATTTTTGAAGTTTGGTTTATTTTATATGTTTGTGTTTTCTGTTTAGATATATTTACGTTTTATTTGGCTATCGTTCCATTTGGTTGGAGTTATTTATTTTTTTTGTATATACGTGTATGTGCGTGTATTGCTGTTAGTTTTTTTTAAGAGATTACAATTGGTATTATTCTTGTTAGTTTTATGTTATTATGGTAGTAGTTTTTATTATTATTATTAGTTATTGGTTATGCATTTGTTATTCAATTTTGTTAAGTGATTTTATTATTATTATTTTTTTTTATTTTTATTTTTTTTTCACTGTGGGAGATGAGCTTCCAGTATGCCCTCCACTAGGGGGAGGCATGTCAAGACCTGAGAGCCCACTCACCCATCATTTCTTTCCTGTATGTTGTAGAGGAGAGATGTTTTTCCGTTTTGGCTGGTTATGTTGACTCTTTCTTGGCGTTATCTCCTCATCTGTTGAGTAGTTAAAGGTATAACCACTATAGTACTCTGTTTCTTCCTTTTGTGGTTCTAGTTTATCACTCTTTCGTCTTTCAAGTTTTTTCTCCTTCCTTTGTATTTTTTGTCTATTGTGTCTTCCTTTCCCAGGCTCTTTAATTGGTACTTCTAACTGTGTTGTTTCCTGGTCTTTGTCTTGTTCCTTTATTTCTTTTGTGTTTTCTTTGATAGTTGTGTTTTTTCTAGGGAAGGTTGTTTGTCTTGCGTTTGCTCTCTCTCTCCTTTGCGCATTTATCATATTATTCTTTCCCGGTGAGGGGTCTGATGTATGGGGTGCTAAGGTAATTTTCACTTCCTGGTTCTTGTTTTCCTGTACTGTTTCATTGTTCTTGTTCTTGGGGAAAATTGTTATTTCACTCGTATATGTCTCTAGATGTGATGTTTCTGTTTCCATTTGAGGTTGTTGATGTTGCTGTTGTTGTTGATGTTGTTGGTGTGTTTCTTTTTGTGCTGGGCACTTCTTAGGGCTGTGCCCTTTTTCTCCACATAGGAAGCATTTTCTGTGATGTATACATCCTATATACCACGACTTTGCTCGAAAGCCGTGGACATAAAAGGATGGTGTTATCTTTTCTTCCGTTCCTTTCTCTACGGTAATAATTCGTTGACCTGTTTGAATCATGGGGTATTCTTTATATGTCTCCATCTTGCTGTTGTTAACTTTTATATTGAATTTCTCTTCCATTCTTTCTATTGTGTCCTTGAGTGGTATTTCGAATGGTACCCCTGAGATGTATATGTCCACATATTTGGTTTTTATTTCTCTCTCTATGTCCTTTGCCTCTCTTACTGTCGCAGTTTTGTTTCCAATCCTTAGTTCACTGCCAAACCATAGTTTCTCCTTTTCTTTCGGGTGTATGATATAAATCCCGTTTTCTCTCGTATGTCAGGGCTTCTATTTGACTGCTTTTAATGTTTGTCTTGGTTAGCGCCTCTATTACCTCTCCATATGTAGTTGGTTCTTCCGTGACTATTTCTTGGGTTCCGGGCCGCCTGTGCGCCACGAGCTTTTTCCTCTGACCATTGCTCACGATTTATATAGTCATTTCTTTCTCGTTTGTTATGCATGTGGTCATTTCCCGTTAGTCCTGTTCAGTGCACTTTTCCTCATTATATATGAATAGAATATCATTGTTTAGTGCATTTTCAAATCGTGATTCAATCAACGTGTATTAAAGACACGTATTAAGTATCATCTATGAAGCGAAAAACATATAAAGGTTTTTTAGACTTTTTTTTCGTTTTAAAAATTGATTTAACGTCTTGGATGAAATAACTTTAAATATTAAAAATATTAGAATAAATATTTTCTCATATAACGAAATCAGGGACGATAAAAGGAGAACTTGTTAACAAATATTTGTAGAGCAAGGTGTGTGAAGTTGAGAAAAAAAATAATAAAGAGAAAAGCGATATTGAAAGTGAACAGTCCTTCCTTGTAGAGCGAGTCGCTGCAGAAGTGAAGGTCAATAATTTTGAAAACAATGAATCGCTGTTTAGAGCTTTTCATGGCCCGAAGAAGTTCAAATATGTCAACAATGGGTGCACCTGAGTAAATCTATTTGATTTTTCAATAAATGAATAAACGGCAAAACATATACGAATGTTTACATATTATGATAGCGTTATATTACAATACAGAAAGGTCTTTGAAGTTAAATGACCATATGGTGTAGTTTGATGCGTTGTTTTTGTTAATAATCGCACAAGAAATATAAGAGTTGTGCACTTTAAATAGAGAATTAAGAAATATAGTGACGATATGGATAGATAAAAAGACTTGTTAAAGAAAACATTACGAAGAATAAGTATTTTTCATGGAGAATGCAATCTATACTGCTTTTTCATACAGCGTTTTGAATGGAAATTGTTTGGATCAACGTTTATCGTATTTGATTCGATTTGGCCATTTTCATAACTAGGGTCTTATGTGAGCATTGAAATAGTAATTTGCTATTTAAAAGAAAACAATTTCACTGCAAGCATATATTGATTTTGCTCGTTAATTTCTTTACGAAGTATATTTCATATATACCGGGATTCCGTAATCTCGCGGTACTAACGAATTGAACTGTTAAAAATTATTAAAAAAGACTCACCTGACTATAATTCTGTTGTTGTTTTATTCTTTAACATCTGTTTCCAATTTGGCACAAATATATTCTTATTGCCGTAAAAGATTAGAGTTTAATTTCCGCTCATCAACACGCCAGGTGACAGCCATCATTTTTAAAGGGAGGTTACCATAATGTCGCGGTAAATGAGTATTTATCTCTAAAGTGGCTCAGAAGGGTAACAAACCGAATGAAAGGTCAAAAAACAAAGTATCCACAATACTCAAGTCATTGACATGATATATTATTTGTTAGGATAGGTAGTGGGTTGAGGACGGTCAGTTCAGTATAACTTCGAATGTTGAATGTTTCATGTTTCTAAAGTCAATTCTGATCATATTGTTACAAAATCTTTAGTTTTATGCTTAAATAATAGAAAAATTTCATAATTATGCAATATTTTCATTTTTATCAGATATGCGATAACAATGAAATCTTACTATTTGTAATTTTAAAATAAAAGCAACAGAGAATTAAAGTAACATAGTTTTAGTGCTTTAAAGAAGTGTGCAGGATTCAATAGAATTATGGTCGTTATTTTCTACCGTACTTTTGTTCACCTGACCAAGCGATGCGGTAAGCTGTGATGTGATTCTGATACGTTAGTAACGTAACATTCATTGACAAGCAGACGACCATTTTCTGTTAACTGGGAAAATTATTTACTGTTTTTGTGTTTGGTAGAGGTGTATTGGTGAAGGATTTAATTTTCATTGTTTTTTCTATCCTTTCATTTTTTCTTCCCAACTGACCACAAAACAAAACATTTCTTTCATATTTGGTGTTCAAACTCTTCGATAAGTTCCTTGTTGCGCTTTTGCTGGGATAAACAACGGAAAAGTGTCGCACCATTGTATTTAATACGGAAATATGATTTACCGCGACATAATGGAACCCGCGAGAATATGAGAAACGACTATATAACCTTGTAACGCCATGATGATAGATTCTGTTTTTGACATAGAGGTAAAAACAAACATAAAAAATCAAATTTATAAAGCATGATTTAGTTAACAACGGCTTCAGAAATCAAATTGGTTTCACCATTACAAAATTCAATCCTCTGTGCACGGAGAGAAATTCTGTTGTGCCTTCGACCTGATGACTTTTTAAAAGTTATTTTCACCACCTCTGTTTATAGCAAACAATTGTGCCTGACAAGTTTGAATTTTAGCATGTTTATGTGTTGATTGAGGAAGAGAGATTGCACAGTGGCACGTGCTCAAATTTATATAAAACAAATTGTTTTCACAAATACAAAAGTAATTCTTATTTCGCTTTAAAACAATGAACACATATTACATTTTGATCACTTCTGTTTTGAGACATAATGATATTATTTTAATAGAGGGAACTAATCAGACACAATAAATCAGCCTGTTGAAATATTGAAAGAAATGTCAACGTTTAAATTAATATTTCAAGAGTATAAAAACAAAACAATATAATGTGAAGAAAAAGGTCAAAATGTAATTTTAGACGAAAACTACTTATTGTCTGCAGCAATAACGTAAAACTTAAACAAAGAGAACATTTTCTTAATTTTCATTTAAACATGAGAGAAACAATATGGACAGTTATATCATTCTCTTTTTAAAAGAAAATTAGCATTATACGTGTGGAACCAAATCTGTACAAAATACAAAGGGAATGTCTGCAGCAACTGTAACGTATCCGCCATTTTGATTTTAACTGCAGGAGGGGAAGTGTTGCATACGTGACATCTCTAAGGCATTTAAAAAAAATGTATTTACTTATTTTCGTTATTATATACGCTATTTGCAGATTGTGATGTTGACCTATGGAATAGAAAAATATCCAAAAGGAAATGCATAAAGCAAGCTGTCCTTGACAACCGTTTCAGACAATAGTTAGGTTTGGCCAGTACAACATTAGATACCACCGCACACGCAAATAAAATCTGCTGTCTTTTTGGTCTACAGACGTTTTTACAGTTATTTTCACCACCTCTATTTATAATGTTCATTTACGCGTGACAAATTTGTATCCTAAAAATATGAAAACGAAATGTTTTCCTAAATACAAAGAGACCCTCAAAAGGACTCACGCTCAACAGACTGATAAAGAATTTTCAAGAATTCAAAATAAGACCATTTCTTTCTTTTAACCAGAGGCGGCGTGAGGGTTTGAGGCGCCCGGGGGAAATGTTCTTTGATGGCGCTCCTACCGAGGGGCCCGGGGGCAGTGTTCTTTAGTGGCGCCCCTACTTTGCCACAGAGAACAGAGTTTTTATGTCAGTTGCCAGCCTCCATTTCCCCATCTAAGCCCTCAAACCTTAGATGGAGGGTAGGAGGTTGGTCGGCAAAAAAAAAAACTCCCGACGGAGCAACCCGCCGCCCAAGGGAAATTGCCCCCCCCCCCTCGAGCCGTCATTGCTTTTAACTGCAGAGTGTGTACACCATCTGTGCTATTATTAAGCGATAACAAGATTTTCAAATTAGTTTCTATGGTGCACATAATGGACGTCAACTTAGCACTATTTTCATTTAGGACCAACAAGGCATCATAATAAGTCTTTTCATGGAAACCCCATGTTGATATAACTTTCCGTTTTGGAGGTGCAACGATAACGATGTTCAAGATGGATGCCATGGTGGCCATATTCGATACCAGATTGGCACCATTTCTACTTAGTACCAACTAGACATCATAAGAAGTCGTTTGGTGAAAGCACAATGTCGATGTGACCAGTCATCTAAGTGATAAAAAGATTTTCAAGATGCCCATTGTGGCAGTCATATTAGAAGTTGGATCGGCACCATTTTCATTTACAATCAACAAGACATCATAAGAAGTCTTTCAGTGAAAATCCCATGCTGATATGACCATTCATTCGGGAGAAATAGTGATAACAAGATTTTCAAGATGGCCACTGTGGCAGGCATATTGAATTTCTGAATGGCACCATTAGGACCAATGCGACATCATAAGAAGTTGTATAGCAAAAGCCTGATGTTGATACGACCATCCACTCAGGAATAGTTATAATATTTTTAAGATGGCCACTGTTGTGGCCATATTAGACATCAGATCGACACAATTTTCCTTTTGAACCAACTATACATCATATGAAGTCTTCTGGTGAAAACTATACGTCATATGAAATCTGGTGAATACGCCATGACAATATTACGTTTCATTCAGGAAGACTAGCAACAAGATTTTCAACATGGCCACTGTGGTACCCATATTGGACATTAGATTTGCATTATTTTCATTTAAGACCAACTAGACATCATAAAAAGTCTTCTGGTGAAAACCTCATGGCAATATTACTTTTCATTCCAGAGAATTAGCAAAAACAAGATTTGCAAGATGGTGGCCATATTGGACATCAGATTGGCCCCATTTTCATTTAGGACCAACTAGATATCATAAGAAGCCTTTTAGTGAAAAACCATTCACGAGGAGTAGTGATAACAATTTATTTATATGAAAATAATGAATGTATGTAGGCATTTTCAGTTGTCCATATTTGTTTCTCTTTCTCTATTTGCAGAACCGCTGTGGCTCGTTTGTTAGTGTGCCTTACTCACAACCCAAAGGGTGCGGGATCGAATCCTACCATGGGACCAGCCTGGGTCAGCTACCGTGGTATGTTCTTGGGCAAGGTACTTTACTCCAATTGCCTTGGCACTAAATAACCTACTTTTGTTGTGCCGTAAAGTACCAAATGAAGCTTTCTCTATTTATTCATTATCGCATTTTCAGGTGAATAAATTAATCGATAGAAATAAAGGAAATATAGGGCATCCTGTCTTATATATATTAGTTTGTTTATTTTTTCTTCTGCATGACAACAGGACAAACTACTTGTATATTTTATTTTCTCTTTCATTTGTTATACATGTGGTAATTTATCATTACTCCCGTTCTATCTAATTTGCCTTAATGGTTAGGTACTAAATCCTCTCAATAGAAATTTCATTGTTCAGCGCATTTTCAAATTATGAAAGAATCAATCTGTATTAAAGGCACGTATTAGGTGTCAAAAGAAGAAGAATAAGCAAATAAATATAAAGGTTTTTCAATTATACATTCAATCTCCAAATCATCAGAACAAAATGTTAAGTATTTTGACAGGTTTTTTCCTTTTTATGCCAAGATTTACATATCCATACCTATATACATGTAGATATTTAAAACTGTCGCGTGTTATTGGAAAATACATACAGGACATTAGATCAGCACCATTTTCATCTAGAACCAACTGGACATTATAAGAAGTCTTTCAGTGAAAAACCCCATGTTGATATGACTATGCATACAGGAGGAGGAGCAATTACATGTTTTTCAAGATGGCTGTTGTGATGGACATATTAGACATCTTCTCGGCACCATTTTCATTTTGGTCCAACTGGACATTATAAGAAGTCTTCTAGTGAAAACCCCATGTCAATATGATTTTCCATTCAGGAGGAGTAGCGATAACAAGATTTTCAAGATGGCTTCTGTAGCAGCCACTTTAGATGTCAGATCAACACCATTTTCACATAGGACCAACTAGACATCATACAAAGTTTTTTTTAGCGAAGACCCATATTGATAGGTCCAACCAGACATCATAAGAAACCTGTTAGTAAAATACCCATGTTGATACAACCATCCATTCAGGAGGAGTAGCAGTTGCAGGATTCTCAAAATGGCCAAATTTGACATCAGATCAGCACCATTTTCATTTAGGACCAACTAGACATCATAAGAAGTCTTCTGGTAAATAATAATAGACTCATTTTCATTATTAATATATATGACACTGTTTTGTTTTCTAAGATAACCAAAACCATTCTTACATTTTTCGAAATCTCCAAGTTGGCAACAGTTGTCAGATAGTATTTTTATGTTTGAGCTATTCATTTTCAGTGTAAAAGTATAAATTCCTCACCTATGAAATGCACACCATGTTTTGTGAACAACAGAGAAAGTGGTGATAAATACCAGATATAGATTAAGAAATACCACATATAGATTAAGAAAACATCAGTGGTTTGATATATGCCAGGAAAAGCCACCCCTGAACTCTCTTTAGACTAGAATAGACTACAGTATTCATACATAATGTTGTGTATAGTACAATATCAAGTATACTACTATTACAGCTAATGGTAGCCTGGTATACCGACCAAAAAATGCCACAGAAAAGAATACGAAAAACAGGAGAATTATAGTTTTTATGCTAACGGAAAGAAACAATGAAAGGAAACAAACAAACAAGGAACACAAACAAGCAAAAATAAAACCTAAACTTATCTCAGAGGTTATCATACTTTGCCGGTTTTACACCCGAGTGCAAGTTTAACCTTTATAGAGTCATTCCTATTTATTCTTCAAGATTAATCTACTATCAGTATATCTAATGTTAAAGTCAAATGCAACATGTCCAGTTTATCACTCTTCAAACCCTGAAGATTCACCACCACCCACCACCCCTTTCTTGTCTTTGCACGTTTCAACACATATCCAAATCTAGGCGAACTGTTCTCAAGTTCATCATCTGCTACATTTATATAGCAAGAACTGTAACAATTATTATCATAATGGTAATAGTATTGGTATTTATGTATTTTATCTTATTGTCATGATCAACCTTACATCTATAGGTACGTAAGCGCAAAAGATATCTTTATTTGTTTACCTCAAAACACCCGTTAATCAGCTCTACGAAAACACCTTACCGAATATGTGGACTGGTTGCCTATTGTTTTTATTATTACTGTCATTCTTTAAGCAATAGTAAAGAAACGACATAAGACTCAAGTGTATATGTAAACTTGGCGTAATCTGGCAATTCTCTAATCAGCAGCGCACCAGACCTCATGATATAAATAGAACCGTACTCTGTCACATTCTTTTGCATTGTTTTCTAAGAGTATCATTCATTTTTAACATCACAAGTGACATTTGACCAAATCTTATCTAATTTGACAATTTGAACGCCCTTCTCAAAGCCTCACTTGTATACTACGTCCTGGTAAAACCAGGATTAGTTGCAAAATATTGCAGTTTCATAGACGAGATGAAATGTGTCTCTTTTAAGTATCGACAATACCAGATTCAGACTATGGCAGGGACAGCTTTGAAATTCCGCCTTTGTGATACATGTAGAGTAGAAAATAAACCGACTTCGTATTTGACGGATCTTATGTTTGTTATCGACGGAAATGTTCCAGATCGCTACCAGGTATGTGTGAGATTTTTTATCAAACAGGTTCCACATACTCTTTTAGTAGTATAGACTTTATGTATGTAAGAGTTTTTTCCATTTATTATCTTGATCTACATTTCCATGGACATCTCAAGACCTTTGCGCACACCAATTACAAGAACGGGTCCGTCATAATGGACCATTAATCGGATTATTCGAGATGTGTTCATTATGCCTAATACCATTCAAATTTCCCATAATGCTTCAATGGCTTACTGCTGCTATATGTAAACTGATATATGGGTTGTTACAATTTTCCTGCAACAAAGTATGTTTAAATAGCTGTTTTTATATGGATCAACAGTGTAACAAATTATTTGATAATTAGCACGTTTTATCCTTAGAGCCATTTGCTACCTATCAATGTCTACTGTTGTGAACGATTGATATATTTTTAAAGTGTTATGACGATGGCATTACTAATCTCAACTGGTGTAAATAACTGGAGTGACGTTTATGTGAACTCTCTTAGTCACTGTATTTATTGGTATCTTGTCATGCTAGTGATATAACTAAACATTAAATATTAAAACAGGGTTGACTCTGATTGTTTACAACATAGTAGTTCTAACGTGTCTTTTTTTTCCTTTACATTCTTTTATATTTCACAGTTTAATTCATCAACACCGATCACTCCCGACATCCCAGGCTTCAAAAAGCATCCAGGTTTAAAGGATAAGGTGCACTGTGTCGTGTTTGTTGTTGATGCCTCGACGATAGACTCCACTGCTGAGCCGATATGGGAAAAGCTGAATGAATTACAATTTCGACTTAAGAGTAGGGGTAATAACATCTTTTGCGTCGAATAGAGTAAATACAAGTAAATTTCAACAATTTGTGATATAAGTGGGATCACTCGCGATGAAAAAGAGGATTCATCAAGGTTGAATTATACAAAGGAATATGAAATTTATATATAGCAATGTTTACAGACACAAATAAGAATACATATCGGTCGAACATGATCAGTTATAACACACCAATGGGGACTTACAGAAATATTTCGTTATTCCTGAATTACCTTATATCCGTTTGCCAAGAAAGATTGAGCCTAATTTTTAGACTTAATCTTCATTTAGACCAGGCAATAACTTCATGGACAATTTCTTTGGGAAATATGATGGACACACTTTCTCCAGAGAATGACGTGCTTGTCGAAGTTATGATGTACACATTTTCGATTTTGCTACTGGCTGGACCAAACAATACATTTTCCACCAGTGCTATTGTTTACGTCATTCTTTAAAACTTTGCATCGACAGTCCTAGCTAAAATTTTGAGTTCAGCCAACATAAATTTTAAGCTGGCCCCAATATTAACAGCTTTTAAAATTTTATACATTGCGACAATATTTCTTATTCGCTTTCCACGGCATAGCAATTAGCTGTAGAAAGAAATAAATTATTAGAAAATAAAAGGAAAAAGAAAATAGCAAATAAGGACGGAGAAAATGGTGCCGTTACATTAATTCGCCTATTGTTCATACAGGGTCTGAATAGTTTTCTGCTGCGCACTAAAACTCGATTACGAAAGTGTATGCAACTCCAATTACTTTTCAGTAGCATAATTTCAACGTGAGTGCGCTGTCGTACATACGTATGTGAACCAAGGTGTCTGATTCAATTGATAATTTATTTTCGCAAGACATTTTATCCGTTGGACATAATTATGCGTTCGTTATTTCCGATATTTCATTGTTTCAGAATTCGCTTTTCTGTGTAGATTCGTAGCGAAAAGCAAGAAATATTTTGCGACTTAAAAGTCCTTCATTATATATAAAAATATCGTTGTTCCCAGGTGCCTTGAAAACGAAGCTAACTGTAAATTTCATATCTTCAGATACTGAGAAATACATAATTAAATACGTGATGTAACGGGGACCATACTAAAGTTAATATGATGTGGTCATCAATTTCATTTAGATGCTGTTTCTGAAGAAAACAAATCCCATTGAAAAAGAACAAATGTGATACCGGCCATTATAATTTGTCCTTTCGTAAGTGTAATCATGTGTAATATTGCACTTTTTATTTTCCACTGAAGCTAGGAGTTTTAAGCCTTGATACAAATGCAGCATTTGCCTTTGGATATGCACGCGAATTTTAACTTTCAAGGGCGAGAGGATGAATATTGGGAACGGAGTGATGGGGAGCAAATGAATAGAAAATAAAAGCACAGGGTCAACCTGCTTTTTAACATTTGTACTATTTAAATTGTTAAAATAATTTTTTTCACGCGCATGCCACTTTGAATTTGCCATAAGTTTCTCTAGAAGTTGTTTTGCTAGAATAATTGAAGTTCATGCATCATTGATTTCAACATAAAGCCGATATATTTTACATGGAAGATGAATAGGTTACGGATGTCTTTAAACTATTTTTATTGTGAAACATATTGTGACAGGTCTTCCAAGAGCTGTTCTGTTGACCAACATTGACAGGATCTCACAGCCTTTACATGATGACCTGTCCATAGTTTTCCGGAGTGAAGAAGTGGACTTGGTTGTGCAGAAAGTAGCCAAGATGTTTCGTGTGCCGCCAAATAAAATTTATCCTATTAAAAACTACGAAGAGGAAACGTCTCTAAACGACAAGATCAGCACTCTTTCCCTTTTGGCTCTTGACCACATACTTGGTTTTGCAGACGACTTCTTGTCGAGCAAAAGGAATACCAGCGAGGAAAAGGACTATTATATGTTCTATCTGCTTCCAGCATTAGTACTTTTGGTTGCTTTGGCTGTTTTGATTTCAAAATTATTTGGTATTTGAGTTTGTTTTTGCTTTGTTTATTTTGTTTTTTATACATAAAATGTTCCTTAATATTGTAACACGTACAGGGGTTCCTCTACCGAGCGAATCAAACACCTGCGTAAGGTTGGGCTGGAAGTCCGTTGTTTTCACCTATTTCTAAGGACTTCCCGACAACATTCGTTGTCAACTGGAAGTTCTCGTAACGCGCCAAGACTAGAAACAATTTTTCTCTAATCAATAAATAAATGACCACAATGTCACAACTACAACTTCACAATTGCATGGTTTTTCCTTGTTAGCATGCCGTGACATGAAGCACATAACACAATTCAAACACCCAATGCAGGGAACTATAAAAATACTAAAACTGCATCAATAGAATCTTGTCTCTTTTTTTTAGTTACAGGTATGATAAGCTCTCAAAATAATTTTATACTATTATTTTACTTTTCATTATTAACCAATTATGGACCACCAAACCCGTATATACTCTACTGTATCTTCACCCATTTCTAGACTGGTTCACAGTTGTTCCGCATAATTAATACCTTCAGTCCTAAAAACAACAATCTGAACCGCGTTTCTCACGTGTACTTCCACCAACTGCTACAATAAAAGGCATCTCCAAACAAAGTGATGACCTCTTCCCCAATTATTCCATGACACAAAATAGTAGTTTATGTCACGAATATCTCCCACCGAAAGGCACAATCAATCAACACCTCTGAATAAAATAGGAACTACTTGGTTCCATGCCCACTTATGCTAGTCTGACCCGATCTCAAACTACTAAACCAATCCGCGCCATTGCAAAGTCTCTTAAAAACTCTAAGTATGACGTCTGTTCCTAGAAATTGGCTAATAACTCGGGCTGGGAAATATTTTTCCAACACCGACTTCCCATAATCAAACCACTAATCACTAAATCTAAAGAACCTATATATGGAGACGTCAATACAAATGGAACATACCTAAATTTATTACAATATTTCAAAGATAGATGAAGCTTTACACATCTCCAGTCAATAACATATACAATTTACCCTACAAACGTATAAAACAAAAGCTGTTTTGTCATTCCTCCTATTTTTGCCGTTTGAGTTAGTAAGTTACTTGGAGGAAGTACAAAGGAGTTTGTTCCCTCTAAGCAATTCATTCTTACATTTTGTGAGTATATTTTACAAAAGAATTGCAAAATGCATATATATTAACTTTTAGTATTTACTTTTGTATAAATGCTTAAAATATGCATTTAATTCTCATATTCTTAATTACTAAACATGACTTTAGATCGTCTAATATACGTCCTTTCAATTTGTTTGCTAATTGTAAACAGTGTATATTGTTTATTACGAGCATGCATGTTCTTTGTTTCCTTTGTATATTTGATATATAAAAATTTAAGTTCTATCCTGTGTCAAGTATATATTGTGCTCGTATTGATTTTCAATGAATACATCAGACTCAAAATGATTTTGTTTTGTCCATGTGAAAATAAAACGTGAACAATACTTACTACATTAAAAGCTTTATGTTCGATGTGGTTAGGGAAAGTTTTGTAAGAAAAACAAAACCTAGAACAAATGCTGCTGAATACCGAATTTTTAAAAAATTATTTTCTATAATATTGTTTCAAGAACATATGAAGTGGCTTAAAAACTTACACTGTGTAATATCCACTGTTAGTATTTCATCACTTTATTTAATTTGCAGTAAAATCTAATTAATAAATAACTACATTGTTTTGGCCTTGATCTAGTATCGAAAAAAATACAAACGAAA
Source organism: Margaritifera margaritifera (assembly GCA_029931535.1). NCBI lineage: Eukaryota > Metazoa > Mollusca > Bivalvia > Unionida > Margaritiferidae > Margaritifera > Margaritifera margaritifera. The sequence continues at coordinate 42,311 of JAQPZY010000090.1, forward strand.
CTACTGTTCATCCATATCAATACCTTTGCATAGTCTGTTTTTAAATTAGGCATATGAAATATTCTTGATACTGTCAATACCTCATTTACATAGAATAAAAGTACCATTACAGCATTATATAATAAAAACATCTCTCTAAAATACTAAATTATGTCCTGTCATTACAAGGTAGGTTTTTGTAAAATCATCCAATTGTTATGGCCATCACCCATCGATTAGCTGATG
>JAQPZY010001645.1:0-217500 GCA_029931535.1 Margaritifera margaritifera
GGGCACATGCAAGTGTCAATGGGAAATGCTGACTTAAAGAAATTGCTCTTGGCTGCTGTTATTCCTGCTAACTACTACAAAAGGGAATGCAACAGAAACTTATCTTTATAAATTACATGAATTATTCTCAAGCCAACGAAAGTGTACCAAAAAGAGGCAATTATTGTCAGTGACAATAAAAAGAAAGTGGAAGAATAGACCATATCTATAGTAAGTCACCTAATATTACTCCATACCTAGCAGTATCCAATATGATTCAAGTGATCTACAAGCAATTGAAGCACCTTCTTTTGAACCCTGTAGTGTACTCTTATACTGGTTTGTCGCATGCTTTCCAAGAAGCAGATACATGATTTATCATGATATGCAGTTAACAATAGTTAATATTATGTCCAAGAAATCATCGCACATTGTGTTATATAACTTATTTTGTTGCATGTATGACAATCCTCTGAGCTGACTCCACTGATATATTACGCCATCAGTCCATACATCTCACTGTCTACCATAGCCATCTTTATCAAAAGCCCCCCTCCAAAGCCAACATGTGTTATTTTCTGAAGATTTTATACATTTGCTAGCTAAAAGTCTGTCAATATTTGACCGAAACTTCTCAATATCTATTGTTTTTGCCAAATGACACTATGATAGTTTATATACGAGGCCTACGCGTACACGTTACTATGGATTCACTGTGAGACTGCTATTCCCTTTAGGTATCACGGTACCAATTGTTTTTCCATAGACCTTAATGATAACATTTGGTGAAAGAAATATAATTTCTCTCCTACTTTAGCATGCATGTCACACACTGTCATAGAGAGCAATGTTAGATTGTCAATTTGACAAGGACAGAATCAGGTAATACATTGCATTTAAGAGAGATAACTCTGCTGGAACTAGATAGGGGTAAGAATTATCCAGTCACAACAGACACATTTTCAGTGATGTGTATCACATTTTTAAAAAAATCATAAAGAATACAAAACAAGATCCTAATATGAATTAACATAATCTCACATGTTGCTAGGAGGACTCAACTTTTTTAAAAAGCCAGACAGAAACCTACAACTCTTACATATACACCATATCACATCTAGTTTTGTTGTTTATTTTCTGATAGATTGTTCCCCTACACCCCCCTTAAGCTCCGCACCTACCCCTGGGCTTGCGCAATTGGTACCGTCATGAACCTAAAGCCAACCTTAAATTTTTTCAATAATCTGTTGATAAAGCTTGCGACTGTACAAGTAGACAGGTGTACTAAGTCTCTCTTGTCATAAACAATTTCATGAGGTACCAAACTATGGTCTTAAAGTTATGTCTTTTGCAAATGTCATTGAGCTGTTTCAACTGCTGTTTTAATACTTGTGCTTTACTATCAAACTATTTTTGGGGAATAAAATTAATTGTTTTAACTATGAGTTGTGTTTTTTTTCATATCAGCACTTATTGAACTTCACATGGATGATATGGGGATAAATCACATTTTGTCCTATTATGTAATAACTAGGTCAAAGGTCAATGTACTAATTAGTATGTACCTCTCCTACTTCAAAATGGAGAACTCATATAAAATAAAGGACTTTATATTTATTTAGTAGACAAAGAACTTAACATCAGAGACAGGTTGACATGACTCAGTCTTATTATAAAGTATACGGTTTCAACACTTTACACCAACTGCAGATACATGAGGTTACTAACTTCAGTCCTTGCACAAAGGTCAGTCTGCCCATCATATCTGTAACACAAATAGAAAGCTTTCCTCCTTTGTGTAGTGAATACAGTTCATGCAATAAGCCAATCTGTCACCAAATATTGTAGATCCCAGCTTCTAAGCACTTATTTTTGATTTGGGGTAAAATACAGACAAATGCCAAGGAAAAACAATAAGTACAGCAAGTCAAATGGAGTTTTAAAAAGGATGAAAGTGTACATCTGAAAGGGACATGTAGCTTATAATAAAGGAATCAAAAGAGACAACCACAACATAGAGAAAAATGAGAAGGAAAAGTTTGATCGCCTTACCTTAGAGAAATATGTGGAGGTAGTGCCCCATTGGCCCAAGGACAGTCCCAAGGCATCAGTACTATTACATCCTTTACAAGTACCAACACTTCAGGTGAAGCAGTGGGCATTCTCATCTGAAATAAAAGGGTCATTAATTTAAATCATATATATGCATATAATTTATATTGATCCCACACATACAATTAAAAATAATTGGCTTTTAAATTTTGCTGTAAGAAATTATTAAATCAGTTGTACTTACACTTGCATGAAGATTGAGGGCTAATATTTCACACTAAATCTTTTCTTTATTTTCATAGACAAGCACTGAAAATGTGAGTTTTTATTTCTTCAAATGCCATGTATTGTGTATGGGAGATAACTGAATGAAATTCATTATGTGTGGTATTTCTATTTCCTCCAATATATTATCCATGTAATATAAATTAGTTCATGAAAGTATGTATTAACTTGTATGCAATTAAATTATCCAAAAATAAATTATTAATAAAGTTTAGAACCTAATATTGAGACTTCTATATGTAGTGGAGACCTTGAGAGTGATTTAATTTTGTTTGCAGAGATGAGGAGGCTGCCTCATAAGGAATAGTTTATGTTCTCTAGAATGCCGGTGGGTGGAGTACAACGTTCCGTAAACATGCCAATATGACCCCATGCTATTCGGGATTCTTGCGATGGGACGCAAAGTTTGAAGAACAGTGTGGGCTTGAATGGAAGGAATGTGCAATATGTGACTAATGTGGTTACCACTCAGAAATCTTTGGCCTTATATGAGGAAATTCCAAAAGAAACAGTTGGACAGAAATAAATATGATTAATTGAATGTCAATAGAGGATTATAAATGGGCACATGCAAGTGTCAATGGGAAATGCTGACTTAAAGAAATTGCTCTTGGCTGCTGTTATTCCTGCTACTTCTACAAAAGGGAATGCAACAGAACTTATCTTTATAAATTACATGAATTATTTCAAGACAAGAAAGTGTACAAAAAGAGGCAATTATTGCATGACAATAAAAAGAAAGTGGGAAGATTAGACCATATCTATAGTAAGTTACCTAATATTACTCATACCAGCATATCCTATATGATTCAAAGTGATCTACAACAATTGAAGCACCTTCTTTGAACCCTGTAGTGTACTCTATACTGGTTTGTCGCATGCTTTCCAAGAAGCAGATACATGATTTATCATGATATGCAGGTAAAATAGTTAATATTTGTCCAAAATCATCCACATTGTGTTTATATAACTTATTTTGTTGCATGTATGACAATCTCTGAGCTGACTCCACTGATATAACGCCATCAGTCCATACATCTCACTGTCTACCATAGCCATCTTTATCAAAAGCCCCCCTCCAAAGCCAACATGTGTTATTTTCTGAAGATTTTATACATTTGCTAGCTAAAAGTCTGTCAATATTTGACCGAAACTTCTCAATATCTATTGTTTTTGCCAAATGACACTATGATAGTTTATATATGAGGCCTACGCGTACACGTTACTATGGATTCACTGCGAGACTGCTATTCCCTTTAGGTATCACGGTACCAATTGTTTTTCCATAGACCTTAATGATAACATTTGGTGAAAGAAATATAATTTCTCTCCTACTTTAGCATGCATGTCACACACTGTCATAGAGAGCAATGTTAGATTGTCAATTTGACAAGGACAGAATCAGGTAATACATTGCATTTAAGAGAGATAACTCTGCTGGAACTAGACAGGGGTAAGAATTATCCAGTCACAAGAGACACATTTTCAGTGACGTGTATCACATTTTAAAAAAATCATAAAGAATACAAAACATGATCTACATATGAATTAACATAATCTCACATGTTGCTAGTAGACTCAACTTTTTTTAAAAGCCAGACAGAAACTACAACTCTTACATAATACACCAATCACATCTAGTTTTGTTGTTTATTTCTGAATACAATGTTCCCCTACACCTTAAGCTCCGACCCCCTGGGCTTGCGCAATTGGTACCGTCATACCTAAAGCCAACCTTAATTTTTTCAATAATCTGTGATATAGCTTGCGACTGTACAAGTAACAGGTGTACTAAGTCTCTCTTGTCAAAAACAATTTCATGAGGTACCAAACTATGTCTTAAAGTTATGTCTTTGCAAATGTCATTGAGCTGTTTCAACTGCTGTTTTAATACTTGTGCTTTACTATCAAACTATTTTTGGGGAATAAAATTAATTGTTTTAACTATGAGTTGTGTTTTTTTCATATCAGCACTTATTGAACTTCACATGGATGATATGGGATAAATCACATTTTGTCCTATTATGTAATAACTAGGTCAAAGGTCAATGTACTAATTAGTATGTACCTCTCCTACTTCAAAATGGAGAACTCATATAAAATAAAGGACTTTATATTTATTTAGTAGACAAAGAACTTAACATCAGAGACAGGTTGACATGACTCAGTCTTATTATAAAGTATACGGTTTCAACACTTTACACCAACTGCAGATACATGAGGTTACTAACTTCAGTCCTTGCACAAAGGTCAGTCTGCCCATCATATCTGTAACACAAATAGAAAGCTTTCCTCCTTTGTGTAGTGAATACAGTTCATGCAATAAGCCAATCTGTCACCAAATATTGTAGATCCCAGCTTCTAAGCACTTATTTTTGATTTGGGGTGAAATTTGTGGAATAAAAATACAGATAAATGCCAAGGAAAAACAATAAGTACAGCAAGTCAAATGGAGTTTTAAAAAGGATGAAAGTGTACATCTGAAAGGGACATGTAGCTTATAATAAAGGAATCAAAAGAGACAACCACAACATAGAGAAAAATGAGAAGGAAAAGTTTGATCGCCTTACCTTAGAGAAATATGTGGAGGTAGTGCCCCATTGGCCCAAGGACAGTCCCAAGGCATCAGTACTATTACATCCTTTACAAGTACCAACACTTCAGGTGAAGCAGTGGGCATTCTCATCTGAAATAAAAGGGTCATTAATTTAAATCATATATATGCATATAATTTATATTGATCCCACACATACAATTAAAAATAATTGGCTTTTAAATTTTGCTGTAAGAAATTATTTAATCAGTTGTACTTACACTTGCATGAAGATTGAGGGCTAATATTTCACACTAAATCTTTTCTTTATTTTCATAGACAAGCACTGAAAATGTGAGTTTTTATTTCTTCAAATGCCATGTATTGTGTATGGGAGATAACTGAATGAAATTCATTATGTGTGGTATTTCTATTTCCTCCAATATATTATCCATGTAATATAAATTAGTTCATGAAAATATGTATTAACTTGTATGCAATTAAATTATCCAAAAATAAATTATTAATAAAGTTTAGAACCTAATATTGAGACTTCTATATGTAGTGGAGACCTTGAGAGTGATTTAATTTTGTTTGCAGAGATGAGGAGGCTGCCTCATAAGGAATAGTTTATGTTCTCTAGAATGCCGGTGGGTGGAGTACAACGTTCCGTAAACATGCCAATATGACCCCATGCTATTCGGGATTCTTGCGATGGGACACAAAGTTTGAAGAACAGTGTGGGCTTGAATGGAAGGAATGTGCAATATGTGACTAATGTGGTTACCACTCAGAAATCTTTGGCCTTATATGAGGAAATTCCAAAAGAAACAGTTGGACAGAAATAAATATGATTAATTGAATGTCAATAGAGGATTATAAATGGGCACATGCAAGTGTCAATGGGAAATGCTGACTTAAAGAAATTGCTCTTGGCTGCTGTTATTCCTGCTACTTCTACAAAAGGGAATGCAACAGAACTTATCTTTATAAATTACATGAATTATTTCAAGACAAGAAAGTGTACAAAAAGAGGCAATTATTGCATGACAATAAAAAGAAAGTGGGAAGATTAGACCATATCTATAGTAAGTTACCTAATATTACTCATACCAGCATATCCTATATGATTCAAAGTGATCTACAACAATTGAAGCACCTTCTTTGAACCCTGTAGTGTACTCTATACTGGTTTGTCGCATGCTTTCCAAGAAGCAGATACATGATTTATCATGATATGCAGGTAAAATAGTTAATATTTGTCCAAAATCATCCACATTGTGTTTATATAACTTATTTTGTTGCATGTATGACAATCTCTGAGCTGACTCCACTGATATAACGCCATCAGTCCATACATCTCACTGTCTACCATAGCCATCTTTATCAAAAGCCCCCCTCCAAAGCCAACATGTGTTATTTTCTGAAGATTTTATACATTTGCTAGCTAAAAGTCTGTCAATATTTGACCGAAACTTCTCAATATCTATTGTTTTTGCCAAATGACACTATGATAGTTTATATATGAGGCCTACGCGTACACGTTACTATGGATTCACTGCGAGACTGCTATTCCCTTTAGGTATCACGGTACCAATTGTTTTTCCATAGACCTTAATGATAACATTTGGTGAAAGAAATATAATTTCTCTCCTACTTTAGCATGCATGTCACACACTGTCATAGAGAGCAATGTTAGATTGTCAATTTGACAAGGACAGAATCAGGTAATACATTGCATTTAAGAGAGATAACTCTGCTGGAACTAGACAGGGGTAAGAATTATCCAGTCACAAGAGACACATTTTCAGTGACGTGTATCACATTTTAAAAAAATCATAAAGAATACAAAACATGATCTACATATGAATTAACATAATCTCACATGTTGCTAGTAGACTCAACTTTTTTTAAAAGCCAGACAGAAACTACAACTCTTACATAATACACCAATCACATCTAGTTTTGTTGTTTATTTCTGAATACAATGTTCCCCTACACCTTAAGCTCCGACCCCCTGGGCTTGCGCAATTGGTACCGTCATACCTAAAGCCAACCTTAATTTTTTCAATAATCTGTGATATAGCTTGCGACTGTACAAGTAACAGGTGTACTAAGTCTCTCTTGTCAAAAACAATTTCATGAGGTACCAAACTATGTCTTAAAGTTATGTCTTTGCAAATGTCATTGAGCTGTTTCAACTGCTGTTTTAATACTTGTGCTTTACTATCAAACTAATTTTGGGGAATAAAATTAATTGTTTTAACTATGAGTTGTGTTTTTTTTCATATCAGCACTTATTGAACTTCACATGGATGATATGGGATAAATCACATTTTGTCCTATTATGTAATAACTAGGTCAAAGGTCAATGTACTAATTAGTATGTACCTCTCCTACTTCAAAATGGAGAACTCATATAAAATAAAGGACTTTATATTTATTTAGTAGACAAAGAACTTAACATCAGAGACAGGTTGACATGACTCAGTCTTATTATAAAGTATACGGTTTCAACACTTTACACCAACTGCAGATACATGAGGTTACTAACTTCAGTCCTTGCACAAAGGTCAGTCTGCCCATCATATCTGTAACACAAATAGAAAGCTTTCCTCCTTTGTGTAGTGAATACAGTTCATGCAATAAGCCAATCTGTCACCAAATATTGTAGATCCCAGCTTCTAAGCACTTATTTTTGATTTGGGGTGAAATTTGTGGAATAAAAATACAGATAAATGCCAAGGAAAAACAATAAGTACAGCAAGTCAAATGGAGTTTTAAAAAGGATGAAAGTGTACATCTGAAAGGGACATGTAGCTTATAATAAAGGAATCAAAAGAGACAACCACAACATAGAGAAAAATGAGAAGGAAAAGTTTGATCGCCTTACCTTAGAGAAATATGTGGAGGTAGTGCCCCATTGGCCCAAGGACAGTCCCAAGGCATCAGTACTATTACATCCTTTACAAGTACCAACACTTCAGGTGAAGCAGTGGGCATTCTCATCTGAAATAAAAGGGTCATTAATTTAAATCATATATATGCATATAATTTATATTGATCCTACACATACAATTAAAAATAATTGGCTTTTAAATTTTGCTGTAAGAAATTATTAAATCAGTTGTACTTACACTTGCATGAAGATTGAGGGCTAATATTTCACACTAAATCTTTTCTTTATTTTCATAGACAAGCACTGAAAATGTGAGTTTTTATTTCTTCAAATGCCATGTATTGTGTATGGGAGATAACTGAATGAAATTCATTATGTGTGGTATTTCTATTTCCTCCAATATATTATCCATGTAATATAAATTAGTTCATGAAAATATGTATTAACTTGTATGCAATTAAATTATCCAAAAATAAATTATTAATAAAGTTTAGAACCTAATATTGAGACTTCTATATGTAGTGGAGACCTTGAGAGTGATTTAATTTTGTTTGCAGAGATGAGGAGGCTGCCTCATAAGGAATAGTTTATGTTCTCTAGAATGCCGGTGGGTGGAGTACAACGTTCCGTAAACATGCCAATATGATCCCATGCTATTCGGGATTCTTGCGATGGGACACAAAGTTTGAAGAACAGTGTGGGCTTGAATGGAAGGAATGTGCAATATGTGACTAATGTGGTTACCACTCAGAAATCTTTGGCCTTATATGAGGAAATTCCAAAAGAAACAGTTGGACAGAAATAAATATGATTAATTGAATGTCAATAGAGGATTATAAATGGGCACATGCAAGTGTCAATGGGAAATGCTGACTTAAAGAAATTGCTCTTGGCTGCTGTTATTCCTGCTACTTCTACAAAAGGGAATGCAACAGAACTTATCTTTATAAATTACATGAATTATTTCAAGACAAGAAAGTGTACAAAAAGAGGCAATTATTGCATGACAATAAAAAGAAAGTGGGAAGATTAGACCATATCTATAGTAAGTTACCTAATATTACTCATACCAGCATATCCTATATGATTCAAAGTGATCTACAACAATTGAAGCACCTTCTTTGAACCCTGTAGTGTACTCTATACTGGTTTGTCGCATGCTTTCCAAGAAGCAGATACATGATTTATCATGATATGCAGGTAAAATAGTTAATATTTGTCCAAAATCATCCACATTGTGTTTATATAACTTATTTTGTTGCATGTATGACAATCTCTGAGCTGACTCCACTGATATAAAGCCATCAGTCCATACATCTCACTGTCTACCATAGCCATCTTTATCAAAAGCCCCCCTCCAAAGCCAACATGTGTTATTTTCTGAAGATTTTATACATTTGCTAGCTAAAAGTCTGTCAATATTTGACCGAAACTTCTCAATATCTATTGTTTTTGCCAAATGACACTATGATAGTTTATATATGAGGCCTACGTGTACACGTTACTATGGATTCACTGCGATACTGCTATTCCCTTTAGGTATCACGGTACCAATTGTTTTTCCATAGACCTTAATGATAACATTTGGTGAAAGAAATATAATTTCTCTCCTACTTTAGCATGCATGTCACACACTGTCATAGAGAGCAATGTTAGATTGTCAATTTGACAAGGACAGAATCAGGTAATACATTGCATTTAAGAGAGATAACTCTGCTGGAACTAGACAGGAGTAAGAATTATCCAGTCACAACAGACACATTTTCAGTGATGTGTATCACATTTTAAAAAAATCATAAAGAATACAAAACATGATCTACATATGAATTAACATAATCTCACATGTTGCTAGGAGACTCAACTTTTTTCAATAGCCAGACATAAGCTACAACTCTTACATAATACACCAATCACATCTAGTTTTGTTGTTTATTTCTGAATACAATAATCCCCTACACCTTAAGCTCCGACCCCCTGGGCTTGCGCAATTGGTACCGTGATACCTAAAGCCAACCTTAATTTTTTCAATAATCTGTGATATAGCTTGCGACTGTACAAGTAACAGGTGTACTAAGTCTCTCTTGTCAAAAACAATTTCATGAGGTACCAAACTATGTCTTAAAGTTATGTCTTTGCAAATGTCATTGAGCTGTTTCAACTGCTGTTTTAATACTTGTGCTTTACTATCAAACTATTTTTGGGGAATAAAATTAATTGTTTTAACTATGAGTTGTGTTTTTTTCATATCAGCACTTATTGAACTTCACATGGATGACATGGGATAAATCACATTTTGTCCTATTATGTAATAACTAGGTCAAAGGTCAATGTACTAATTAGTATGTACCTCTCCTACTTCAAAATGGAGAATTCATATAAAATAAAGGACTTTATATTTATTTAGTAGACAAAGAACTTAACATCAGAGACAGGTTGACATGACTCAGTCTTATTATAAAGTATACGGTTTCAACACTTTACACCAACTGCAGATACATGAGGTTACTAACTTCACTCCTTGCACAAAGGTCAGTCTGCCCATCATATCTGTAACACAAATAGAAAGCTTTCCTCCTTTGTGTAGTGAATACAGTTCATGCAATAAGCCAATCTGTCACCAAATATTGTAGATCCCAGCTTCTAAGCACTTATTTTTGATTTGGGGTGAAATTTGTGGAATAAAAATACAGACAAATGCCAAGGAAAAACAATAAGTACAGCAAGTCAAATGGAGTTTTAAACAGGATGAAAGTGTACATCTGAAAGGGACATGTAGCTTATAATAAAGGAATCAAATGAGACAACCACAACATAGAAAAAAAATGAGAAGGAAAAGTTTGATCGCCTTACCTTAGAGATATATGTGGAGGTAGTGCCCCATTGGCCCAAGGACAGTCCCAAGGCATCAGTACTATTACATCCTTTACAAGTACCAACACTTCAGGTGAAGCAGTGGGCATTCTCATCTGAAATAAAAGGGTCATTAATTTAAATCATATATATGCATATAATTTATATTGATCCTACACATACAATTAAAAATAATTGGCTTTTAAATTTTGCTGTAAGAAATTATTAAATCAGTTGTACTTACACTTGCATGAAGATTGAGGGCTAATATTTCACACTAAATCTTTTCTTTATTTCATAGACAAGCACTGAAAATGTGAGTTTTTATTTCTTCAAATGCCATGTATTGTGTATGGGAGATAACTGAATGAAATTCATTATGTGTGGCATTTCTATTTTCTCCAATACATTATCCATGTAATAAAAATTAGTTCATGAAAATATGTATTAACTTGTATGCAATTAAATTATCCAAAAATAAATTATTAATAAAGTTTAGAACCTAATATTGAGACTTCTATATGTAGTGGAGACCTTGAGAGTGATTTAATTTTGTTTGCAGAGATGAGGAGGCTGCCTCATAAGGAATAGTTTATGTTCTCTAGAATGCCGGTGGGTGGAGTACAACGTTCCGTAAACATGCCAATATGATCCCATGCTATTCGGGATTCTTGCGATGGGACGCAAAGTTTGAAGAACAGTGTGGGCTTGAATGGAAGGAATGTGCAATATGTGACACCTCTCCCCTGCTCTGTACCCTACACTGGCTACCCATTCGATCCAGTATCAAACGCAAAATTTGTTCTCTGTGCTACGTTTCACTGACTGGCACCAATCCAACATACCTATCTCACCTCACCCATGTGTACACACCAGCAAGATACTTACGCTCCTCTTCCAACACCCGTATTCTCGTTATTCCCAATACCAAAATGAAGTCATACGGACAACGTTCCTTTGCATACCAAGGCCCAGCAACGTGGAACGAATTGCCCACTGAACTTAGACACATAGACACGTCTCTGGATAGGATAATATTATTAGTATGTGTTATCTGCACTTAACTCATTAACCAATAGCGCCACCTTTACGCGTCATGAGGTTGTACCCTACTTCCGAGCTCTGTAACGTCAACATCATTTAAGGTACACTAAAGTGGATGGTATTGCAGGAAAGTAGACTGATGTAGGTCTACTATGGTACCAAATAATGCTGACTTTCTACTCGCATTAAAAAGTACAGCGAAAAAAATGCATTTTTTGAGACCCGATTTTTTTAGGTGGAAAATTGACAGTTTAGGAACCGGAGTTTGTGTCCGGATTTTATACATTTTGGCCTTAGATCTAAAGCAGACCGGTCTGAACTGCACACAGACAGATGAACCTTTGCAAAGAGTATCCTAAGTTTGAGATTTGGAGTAAAAACGGGCCAGGACTCAAAAATCGGGGATCCAATACGAAAAAAAAAAAAAAAAAAAAAATAGGAAAAGAAGTCCAACTTTTACCCTGTACATGCGCGACCGTAATAGCCAATAAAAACCAATGTTTCTGATTCACGTAAGCATCCGGCTAAAGGAAAAACTTTCTTAATTAAGCATATGTGTTTTGCTGCATTCAGAAGTAACCCAAAATATGCGTTGCCTACCCCCATTTCACGCAAAAATGAAAATAATCTCCCGGGGTTAATGAATTAAGACACAAAAGCTAGTTCTCAGAATCAACGAAAGTACAATGGATTTGACAAAAGAAGAATGTTCCTGGCCCATTTCCACGATGCCCATGATTCCAACGGTGGTAGTTTCAGTTCCCCAAGGGTCAGAAAATACAGAAACATCAGTGGATTCCGGCAAGCCTGAACATAAATCGAAATTTGTTGGTGATTGTGCCCATTTGATTCAGAATAAACGTTTCAAATGCGAGTTTTGTGATAAGATGTTTGCGGGAAGTGGGAACTTAAAGAAACATATAAGAACACACACTAACGAAAAACCATTCAAATGTGAAGAATGCGGTAAAAATTTTCCCTCAAGCAGCCAGCTAAAGAGGCACTTGAGAGTGCATAGTGGGGAAAAGCCATACAGATGTGAAGTGTGTGGTCTACATTTTAATCAGTCCGGAAACCTCAAGACGCATATGAGTCAACACACAGGACTCAAAGCATATAAATGTGGTTTATGTGGTAAATGTTTTAGTGGAAATGGAAACTTGAAGATTCACATGAGAATTCACACGGGTGACAAGCCATACAAATGTGAAGATTGTGGTCAAACGTTTTGTGACAATGGAAACTTGAAGAAGCACCAGAGAATACATTCGGGAGACAGACCGTATAAGTGTCAAGAATGTGGGAAGAAGTTTAATCACAACGGAAATCTCAAAGAACACTTGAGAGTTCATTCTGAATATAAACCATACAAATGTGAATTATGTGATAAAATGTTTAAGCACCATGGTTATCTCGTAGTACACATGAGAGTACATACTGGAGAACAACCATTCAAATGTAAAATTTGTAGTGAAGTCTTTAGTCAGAGTAGAAGTATGAAAAGGCACATGTTGAAACATCATAAGTCCAAACATCACTGACTTGTAAATTGAGGAAGCATCATCAGTTCAAACATCACTGACTTGTAAATTGAGGAAGCAGCATCAGTTCTAACATCACTGACTTGTAAATTGAGGAAGCATCATCAGTCCAAACATCACTGACCTGTAAATTGAGGAAGCAGCATCAGTTCTAACATCACTGACTTGTAAATTGAGGAACACCAGCAGTAACAATATGAAATTAACATACACCAGGGCATGCATTTAGCTGACCAACTTCTCCTTACAACATTTGTTGCTGATGAAGGACATCATATGACACCATTGAGTTTCATTGCACTGCACCATGCTGGCATTCATAACCTGTATAAAACACATGAAACTGCCTTGCATGGACATGGAATATCATTTTTTAACATGCATTTTGGTGTGTCAAACTTAGTTACATGTATTTGTTTATTACTAGCAGTAGGACTGGTTGTAAAATAAGTAAACACAGTTGCACCATTCAAGAGTAAAGTTTGTTATCAGACTGCATGCTGTAATGCCCTTTTATCTTCAAGTTAAGCTCAGGCAGGGACATACACCTGCCACTTCTGGTGTTTCACCTGATTAGAATGGTATTTGCAATAATTAACCAAGTGATTAAAGTTTCAAAACAACTAAAACAGCCAGTTTAACTAACAAGGCATATAGAAATGAAATGGTGTTTATAAAGACACTAATTTTGAAGTTCAAGAAGGCAGTGGGATGCATTTAAAGGAGCAGAGGGGGGGGTACACAGTGGGGGCTGATGGGTGTGGCAGGGCAGCCCTCTATTTCTTGCTAGCTAAAACACGGCTGTCTTCTCTTAAAAAAAAATTATTAATGTGCATATGGAGATTTATTTAGTAACTATGTATTGACTTGAATTCCCATCTGAATCATGGTGCACATACTGGTAAAGCCTGAGAGTGACTGCATCAAATAAGGCACTCTTTGTAAGAGGTAGAAAACAACAGCTAATTGCAGAAGGAGATATGTGCTTCTCTATGTAAGCATTTTTTTTTATTGGAAAAGCAAATTGCAACATAAGCTCAGATATACTTTAGAAAAGTACATGTATTATAAAATCAATTCTTTCTACAATTTCAACACTAATGGGCATCTTAAGCAGTAAAGGTAATTTATCCTATAGCAACACAGTTGATTCTATGCATCATACAATTTGATTTATTTGCAGATAACTGAAAATTATAGAAATGCTATGTCATAACTGTCATGATAATAATGTGAGCTGTAACCTGTCTGCACAGGGATGTTAAGTTAGTGTCTTTGTTTATGTAATTACCCAGTGTAAAAAGAATCACAAGTGAAAAACACTTTTCCCAGGGTTTGTGGGTGGTTAGTTCTAAGAAGTTAGGCCATGAACATAGATTTGTTTAAAAAAAACACCCTTATAATGATGTATATATTGTACACTTCCATTTCCACTAGATACCTACTGTTGCATCATTCCTTTTTATGACATATATATATATATATATATATATATATATATATATATATATATATATATGTTGCCAAATCCAAGAGGAAATCAGTAATATATTCATACTTTATTCCTTGAAGCACTTTCACATCATTGTGATGGATATTCTTCATTTAGGTACATTGTACTTTCAAATACATGTATAACAAAGATATCAGTGTTGCACTGAGTGTGGGCTCGCAAGTTTTCCGCAATTTGTTCTTCTGTGTCCCCCAAATCTTGATGATATACACCCCCCGGTTGTGCTTTTTTGTCAGAGAAAAAAATGGAAAAAATAAGTTTAGAACTTTTCATTTGTGGATGTTCATCCATGTCTTTGGTGGCACTAGCAATGGCCAAAGTCACGAAAGGTGATAAAAACTGCAATTAAAACATTCAAGGTTTATGGTAGGTGGCTGAATTGCAATGTAAAGTGTTTTTTGGCTGTTAGTGTGACATTTGCATGAAGTTAAAGTCATCCCTATGGCAAGGAAGATTTAATTTATTTTGAGGTTGAAATAATGACAAGAAAGACAAAATTTATGCAGACATGCAATTTGTCTGTTAATTAATGATTTGTTAGTTTTAAAAGAAAAGTAATTCATAAACATAGGTATTTGTTATAATAAATGCTGTTAGATAACGAGTGTACACTACATTAAATAAGAGTAAGATCCGAACAGAAAATTCCATGGTGCAGTTAATTTCAGGTTAATCAGATATTCAAACATGTTAATCTTTTCGACAGTTATTTGAGCACATGATAAAACGTTTATTGCAGTAATGTCAGTGTACAATGAAAAATAGCAAACCACGAAGTTAAGTCCTTAACTTCAACTGACGTGTATATCCGCTGCATAAACGTGCCTTGCCTCCCCAGTGACTGATAAATCCGCTTGTAAACAAAGCACTACTATTCCCAGTGACGGATATATCCGCTTGCTGGTTATGCTCCCTGTACCCCAGTGACGGATAGATCCACAGTGTATGTTCATGTTACAATCGGTCTAATTGGTCAATAATTGGAAGTAAAAGGACATTCAACCAATCAAAATAGAGTTAACAAACGATTGTTCTTACTAAATTCGGGGATTTTTTAAAATTTTGTACGACGTGTTAGTTAATACATGTGTTTGTATTTGACAGTGGAAACAATGGCTTTTGCTTACGCTAGCGATCGGGAATCCAAATTTTCAGGTTTTTCCGAGGACGAACTTGACAATATTAAATTAAGAAGTGTTGGTAGTGACATTGAACTATCTTCTTTGTCAAGTTGGTCCGAAATTGAGACAGAATCTGATGAAGAAGACAGCCAAGTGTGAACAAGAGAGCCACGTGTTCCAAAAGTCAGTGTTTACCGAAAGTGATGGCCCAACTTTCGTTTACATGAGGGGAAGAAAGAAATAGACAAACAGTGCAATGTCTGCCTGTGTATAAAGCATAACTGATTCTATAAATATCATGCAGAACTTGAGAAGTAGTAGAACATAGTGACTAGTTAAACATTTTTTAGTAATTACATGAATATATTTGACCAATATCTTTGTATAAAAGAGCAACATAAATTTTAGTGTTTACAAATAGTGTTCTGAGTTCTATTCATGGATTTTATACCAATCTTGTGGATGTCAGCAGGATAAAAGAATAAAACAGACGCAAGGTAGTTATAGCTTTTATATATGCATGGTTTTAGTCTCTAACTCAGTCTATTATACAGAAAATAACTAAAACAATTAGCCCATATCCCCAAATCATCAGCTAAAAAGCTATCATTTGGCTGCAGCAGCATCAGGCTCTGGTAGTCATCCCCCAAATCAGCTGCAGTAGTGACCCCAGCAGCTAGGCATAGCAGTGAGCCACTACAGTAGCAGTAGAAGTTAAAAGAGTTAAGGTGGCAAAACTGTCGAAGCAATTAAGATTGTCTCATTTTTATAGTACTATTAGTGCATTATGTACTATTATTTTCCTTTGTTTCTCCAAAATGTTTTGTCCCCCCCCAAAAAAAAAAATTTGGAGGGTGAGACTGTGTCTCCTGCCCTTGGGATCCTATGTGCAACACTGACATATAATATAATCATATAAACAAAGACAATAACCTCAAGTCCATGCACATGTTTGCTTCTGAGTGTGCTTTGGAGCAAGAGAGAGATTTATACAAAATAAACCACATAAGCAAGAAAGACATGAGCAAAGTACCAACATATATTTTAATGCACTCAAACTTGAATTCACAAAGCCGATGTCAAAATTACTACTTGTTCATCTGTAATGCTCAAACACAATTCTACACTTTAAAAAGGCAAAATAGTTGCTTTCCGAGTATTCAGAAATACATATATTTCTATCCATTTTTATTTTAAAGTCAGAATCAGTCACAATATCACTGAAATGTTGAACAAGCTGCATCATTACATATATCTAACAACTTCAGGTTAACAGTGTTTCCCTAGGTGCAAGATTGAAAGGCAAAAATCCCCTTGGTGTCAGAGCTGGGGGTCAGATTAAAAATTTGGGGGCTCTGATGCACAAATGAGGGTAAAGGGAAAGACTATTAACATACAATTCTAGCCTCTGTGAATTTTCCCTGATTGAACAACTTTGTATGTCTCTGTTTGCTCAAATTTCAAAAGGAAAAGATTTTTTACTATTAGAAGGTAAACTTCATATTCAGGTGGGGCAGAGGTGGAGGGGATCTATATCAGACTAAGGAAAATCTGCTTCCTGCTTAATTTTTCTAAGCGCATTAGCAATTGATGGTGTGCTATTCTCCTCATATTTCTGATTTCTATGCAATTGGCTCTAATTTTCTTTGCTGTTTGGTATGAGAGCCAATGTTCCTCATCAGTACCAGACATAAACTATTTAAGAAATGTATAGTTTGCACTCAAACATGTACACTGCTTTCACAGTTTTCAAAGTCACATCAGCTTCTTTGATGACAAGATTTTTGGCAATACTGCAGCTACCAACGAAAACACTCCACTCCAACTATCAGGTCAACCAATAGATTTGATGCAGAACTTATGGTAGCATTGGGAGAATTTTGTATGTAAAAAAGTTCTAACACTTTGAATTCAGTTAATTGGTAAAGAAATTTGATATTTTTTACCATATAATTTTTCTGTCATACTATGTTCAAGTTATTGGTGAAACAAATATCAACCATTTCCCTCTTTTTTTAAGTCAAAAAATTATGCCAATACAGCACTTTAAGTACTTATAAAACTTTCAGTTACATGGGGACCTATATGTACTTAAAATATTAGTAACCGTTTGAAATTTTAGATTGTCAGGCCCTAATAATTTGGTCTGCATAGGCATTGAGAGAAGAAATTATTTGAGTGGGAAATTAGTGATAAAGGGTGACAAAAAATGATGGATCTAGTTAAATCAAATTAGAGAGAAATTATAATAAAGCATAAGGTTATTTTTAATTTGTGCTAAATACAAAAAATAACCGAATGTTTATGATATATCTAATCTTGTATCTTTTGTGTAAATTTTTTTATTACTTGGTATAAAAAAGGCAGATTTTCAATGCCTTAAATATGTCATCCTGTCCATTATTAAAAATGACCATTGGCCAGTAGGTCTGTCATAGGTATATTTACAGGACCCATGAATGGGTAAAACATCAGTTATTTAGGCTGAATATAAACACTACATTTTAACTTTCATAGCATGTCTGCAACAAAAGTTTGCTCATGTAAATTACATAAAATCTATTTTCATATCTTTTTTTTTTCTTCAACATTTTTTGTTTTCATCTCCAGTGTTGGACCAGCAAACATGATTTTGCATATCCTGTCGGAAGTGAAAATTAAAGCAACATCAACTGATGCTTAACCTTTTTTCTTGTGTACTTGTGTTTTTCTCAACCAGAAGATTAACCTTTACCTCTTGGATTTACTTATCATAAGTTAATCTCTATTTTATTCAGATTAACATTGATGCCATCTGTTTTGCACAACTTGAACTGGCTATGACTCCTTTAAGTATCCAAATACTTGGCATGTTTTCTTTATGTCTCGATATGTATTAATATTTGACAGAATTATGGCTGTTTATCACTTCATCATTAGTCTATCTGAGCATGCTGATTTTGACTTTGTTGTGGTTGGCCATAAATTTTGTTAATGAATGGCATAATGAATTTGTTAATGAATGGCATACTGAATTTGTAAAAAGTAAAGAGGTGATGAACCATACAGTTATATGAGCTTATGAAATCTTTTTAAATAAATGTTCCTAGATGGTTGGGGCAAATATAAGTGTATTAGATTCAATTTCATTATGATAATATCAATCCAAATCAGGTTTTATGACTCCATTTTATACCACTGTGCATTACATGTAGTTTTAACTTTCAGGGAATTGGAGGTATATGCAAAACCATTTCAGTGATTCTAGGGATTTTTGTAAGGGTCTGCAGGAGCTGAAAATGGGCCTCTGTCCCAGTGAAAATAAATATTTCAAAATCATACAGATTTTCTAATTTACTCTTGGAGTTTTGTTCCCCAATTTTTGGGTGGGTCCAGGCCGCATTCCCAGTCATACTTAAGACATGCATTATTCCTATGCCAACATGACAACTTTCATGAATCATTTTCATTACGTTACTGCCTAATTTAAAACAGTATCATTTTAGACCCAGTATTTACCACACAAGCCCCTTTTCTAAAACAATGAATCTGTTATAAATTGTATGAACTCATGATATGACTCTATATCTTTTTAGTTTGGTACAAAAATATTTGAAGATGTAATGAAAATTTGTGTGAGCCTCCTCACATGTCACAAATGGAGGAAGCCAAGAACAATACACACATTTATTACCATAATCATATGGACATAAATACTACACAATTAGGTCAGTTACCATCCAGTGGTTCAGGAGGTGGGCGTGAATACTGCAAAGTTTGTTCAGTTACCACCCAGTGGTTCAGGATGAAATATTCTAAAACTGAAGCATGGTAATACTAACATTACATAGCCTTAGGCCTTGGAAATTCCCACTTCCAATTGCCTGGGCAAGTCAGTTTTTACACAGGCAACTAAATATCCAAATGTAAATTTCCCATTTGGAAAGGTGAATTGTGATAATACTTATGAGGTGATATCTCTGGCCTTGTATATAAGAATTTGTTTGAAACATGTATTGATTTCATGTGACGATTTTGTCAATCATTTTATGTAATATATTGTATTGTAATATGGAATAGATCGTTTAGGTTTTGTCATTTATTAAATATACTTAGACAAGTAAAGAGAAAATTTCAACCTGTTGCTGAGTAAAATATTTGAAATGTATTCACCTATGGACAAGTACATGTTTGTGGAAATGTTTAAGACCTGTAAGAAACACCAGCATGCTCAGAAACATGATACATACATCAACCATATGTGCTAACATCATTGCTAACCAAGGGTCATATGTTCAAACATCTTTGCTAACCAAGAGTAATTGATCCACTTCATTCTGCATCAACCCCTGGCATATGTAGCTAGCCAAAAACAGTATCTACCTCTCTGCTATCTGATTGGATGCAGCTGAAAAAATTGATCCAATCAGACTGCTCATTCTATTTACTTAGAAAAACAGTTGGGAATATGAACACATAGCTTATCAGATTCTCCAATTGATTACATACATTCTTCTTCCAAGTCCATGAATCTGGACATCATGAAAGTCGTAATGAACAACCATCATGTATAATGCACTCATTGGTTAGTTGATTTAGCAGGCAGGAACTCTTTCATCTGCAAGTGGGCATTTGTTCTGAAAGACCATTTCAGCTAGCTACATGAACTAAGGGTTGATTAGGGCAAAGTGGATCAAACATCTTTGGATTGTGAAGATGATGTACCGCAGGCAAGTTAAAAATGACCTGTAAATATGATTGATTATAATGTGCATGTGATTTGATTATAATTTAAAGTTATTAACACAGACAAGATGTTCAATGTTTTTGTTTCATGAGGATCATGTTTTACCAATTCCTTTTTTTATATTGTATATATATTACATCTTCTTTAAGAAATGGATTAAAATCCCATAGTAGGTATAACTTTAGTAGATAGTATATCTAGCTGAAAGAATTTTTTTCTGATTTTAAATTGATTTTATACAAATAGTTGTCAATCAATATATAAAATATTGTATATCTGCATTGCAAAATACGATGTAGTTTTGCATTACAAAACACAATTTAGTTTTTGTCTTCCATGAGAAACCTAAGTGAGAGGTGGATCGTTTTCCAACAGTGTTCTTGTTGACATCAACATTAAGCTTTTGTAAACTGATGTTGTTGTAAGAACAGTCGTGAAACTTAATTGGTGCATTATTCATATTGGAGACTACTATTCACCATGGCCACAAATAGGTCACAATCACCCACTTTTCATGCTGCAGCAATTACATTAAGGTTTTACATTTAGCTCATTTTCTCTGAAACATTTGTATGTATAGTCATGAAATTATGGGTGTTTTCATCTTAGATGATACAATTTACCATAGACAAAAGTACCTGACATGGACTTTTTCATGCTAGAATGAATGTGGTAAATTTGTGCATTTAGCTTTGTTTCTTAGACACTCTTATGTGTATGGTCATAAAATTTGATGGATGAATTTATATTATAGATTATAGTTACCTATACAAATTATAATAATTTTTGCCAATTGCTTTCTTTGATTGATTAGACTTTATAAAATTTTACACATAATTGGATGCATGGTTAAATAAACATGATACTAACCAAATTATGTTAGCAAAGTATACAAGTCTTCTATTGAACATGTATAGATTTACTAAAAGTATACAAGTCTTGTATTGAACATGTGTAGATTTACTAAAAGTATACAAGTCTTGTATTGAACATGTGTAGATTTACTAAAAGTATACAAGTCTTGTATTGAACATGTATAGATTTACTAAAAGTATACAAGTCATGTATTGAACATGTGTAGATTTACTAAAAGTATACAAGTCTTGTATTGAACATGTGTAGATTTACTAAAAGTATACAAGTCTTGTATTGAGCATGTGTAGATTTACTAAAAGTATACAAGTCTTGTATTGAACATGTATAGATTTACTAAACGTATACAAGTCTTGTATTGAACATGTATAGATTTACTAAAAGTATACAAGTCTTGTATTGAACATGTGTAGATTTACTAAAAGTATACAAGTCTTGTATTGAATATGTATAGATTTACTAAAAGTATACAAGTCTTGTATTGAACTTGTATATATTTACTCTCATGCATGAGGTTAGTTACTTTAATGGGATGTAAGTTTAGCTGCTTAATCCATGTGGAAAATGGACAATTGTTTTGATATCCATTATAGTCTCTATTGCGTAAGAAATTTCATGAAACAATATGTTGCAGAACATTTTTGTATTACTACTGTAGTACTAGTAATGTATGATAATAATTTGTGCTGAATTAAAAGTAGAAGATAGCAAGAAAAAGCTTTGTTCATGTGCTTTCATCAGTTACTTTTAACCCTTTTCTCAACCTGTGTTTTTATCACCTAGCTTTAACAATTAGGTTAGTTTCACCTTTTTAAAATTGTTGTGCATGTCTACTTCACATTAAGCACTGCATATTGTTCAGTCATATTCAGGAAGGTACAAGGTGCACTTTCATCAGGATCTATTACAAAAGTCAGTGAGGCTCCTAAATCAACCATTTCTCCATCAGAGCCTTTAGAGGTAAGGATTTAGTGGCATTTGGCAAATTGCAAAACTTTACTCATCTGTCAGGTCCTTTTTTTGGGGGGGTGTTTGGTTGGTAAATTTTAATGTAGACAACTTTTTAGTTGCCAAATATAGATGAAGTGACAAGTCCTAAAGAGCCATGAATTGAAGCAAATTGTTAAGAATGGTGGGGTAAATAAGCAGAAGGACAGCAATGTAGAAGATAATACTGTGGTAAATATACCATATATACTCGCATATAAGTCAGATCCAACTGGAAACTTCATAGACCCAGAACTGCCTTCACATAATGCACAAGCAGATCTGGGTCTAGGCTGTTTGTTGGGAGTATTCAGCAGTACAGACAACACAGACCCTTCTCTGCCAATGCAGTATGCGACAGCAGATCATGGTCTATGTTGTTTTAAGTTGTACACATCTTATAGGCAAGTATAGACATTACCTCTACAAGTGAAAATATTAAATAGATCAACAAGGTCCTTAATATGCTTATAAGAGAGTGCTCACACCAAATTGCATCAGGATACATATGGTGATTAGCTCATTAGCTATGCCGGTTGCCAAATGAGTCCCTCAAAGAGACTGACACTGTACTGGGTGAAAAGAATTTCCAGGAATTCAAAATAAGATAATTTCTTCCTTTTAACTGTTGAGTGTTGAAACCGTCTCTGATATTCTTCAGCGATAACATGATTTCAAATTAGCTGCTGTGGTACACATACTGTATATCAGCTTGGCATAATTTTCATTTAAGACAAAGTAGACATCATTAGAAGTCTTTTGGTGAAAACCCCATGTCATAATGATCATCCATTCAGAAGGAGTAGTGACAACAATATTTTCTACGACAGTCGTCATGGCAGTCATATTAGATGCACGTCTGGCACCATTTTCATTTAGGACCAACTTGGTATAATAAGACGTCTATTGCTGAAAACCCCATGTTGATATAGCCATTCATTTGGAGAGAAGTAGAGATAATATTTTCAAGATATTACTTTCCATTCAGGAGTAGCAATAACAAAATTTTCAAGATGGCTGCTGTGGCATCCATGTTGGATGTCAGATCTGCACCATTTCCATTTAAGACCAACTAGACATCATAAGAAGTCTTCTGGTGAAAACCCCACCTCAATATGACTTTCTGTTCAAGTAGAGTTGTAATAAGATTTTTAAGATGGCTGCATTGGTGGCCAAATTGGATGTCAGATTAAGCACCATTTTTATTTAGGACCAGATAAACAAAAGAAGTCTTCTGGAGAAAACCCCATGTTGATACGACTATTCATTCAGGAGTAGTAGCAATAACAAGATTTTCAAGATGGCTGCCATGTCGGCCATATTGGACTTCAAATCGGCACCATTCTTATTTAGGACCAACTAGACATCATAAGAAGTCTGAGTAAAAATCCATGCTGATATGACTATCCACTCGGAAAGTGTAGCAATAACATTTCAAGATGTCGGCCATATTGGCCATCAGATCAGCACCATTCTTATTTAGGACCAACTAGACATAGTAAGAAGTCTTTTAGTGAAAACACCATGTTGATATAATCATCCGTTCAGGAGGAGTTTCGATAAGAAGATTTTCAAGATGGCCACTGTGTCGGGCATATTGGATGTCTGAGCATCATCATTTTCATTTAGGACCAACGAGACTATGGGATGAATGTGTGTGTAAAGTTTCATGGCAATCTTCCAAGTAGTTCAAGAGGAGTAGCGATAACAAACTTGTGTTAATGGTCAGATGGATGATGAGTGATGGGCAACAGACCATCCCATAAGCTAAAAATCTGCTGTTGAGATCACAAATTTATGCAATAAAGCTGTAAGGCCATCAAAAACTGAGTTGAAAAGACAAAACCTTTAAAACACATGTTGATGTATATAATATAAAGAAGCTTGCCTATCAAATGGCATTGAATTATAGAGTTTTTTTCTGCTTACAAAGAGTGTGAAGGTAGGGACAGACCAAATGGCATTGAATTACAGAGCTTGTTTTGGGTTACAAGGAGTGTGAAGGAAGGGACAGTCAAAATGGCATTGAATTAGAGAGCTTGTTTTGGGTTACAAGGAGTGTGTAGGAAGGGACAGCCAAAATGGCATTGAATTAGAGAGCTTGTTTTGGGTTACAAGGAGTGTGAAGGAAGGGACAGCCAAAATGGCATTGAATTAGAGAGCTTGTTTTGGGTTACACGGAGTGTGAAGGAAGAGACAGACCAAATGGCATTGAATTATGAAAGAAGGGACAGACCCATTGGCACTGAATTATAGAGCTTGTTTTTGGTTACAAGGTGTGTGAAGGAACGGACAGACCAAATAGCATTGAATTATGAATGAAGGGACAGCCCAAATGGCAGTGAATTATAGAGCTTGTGTTTGGCTACAAGGAGAGTGAAGGAAGGAATAGATGGACAAAAAGAGTATAACTGCTTCTGCATATCAATGGAGAGTAAAGTCATGGCACCAAGATGGTAAAAACATTTCTACATTCAACTTGAGACCTTTCTGATCTGTCAATCAACCCTGAAATGAAACTGGACACATATATTGACTAATTAAAAAGAATTTTAGCAACATGCTTTTTTCCCTTGAATCAAACTATGTTGTTTTCTTTTATTTTGTATGTTTAAAAGCATATTGACTTACGAAACTGTATTTTATAGTTACATTATTTGCCTTTTGTTTGACAGAGCCTCACAAACAAAAAACAATGTAACCCCTTGACTGGAATTTATTTGCCTATGTGCAAACTCCAATTTATCTTCTATTTGTTACATGGATCCATAGAGCCATTGTTGAAATGATTGTTTAGTTCATATTAGTCCAGTACATACCAGTAAATGTACCATTAAACACCATTTACAACTAACTCAGGGTCCTACAAAATCAACCTGGTTAAACACCTTACAATGGTCCAGAAAAGGCACTTCTAAGTTGTACATGACACTTGTAGCTTTAAAACCTCCCTTTTCCTTGTTATGATTTATTAATAATTATTCTTCTCTGTGAAATAATCTGTCATGCAGTAGTCAGTTGGGCTACCTGAATTCAACATATAGGAACCAAGTGGGCTACCTGAATTCAACATATTGCAACCAACTGGGCTACCTGAAATCAGCATATGGTAGCGAACTTGGTCACTGAATTCAACATATAGAAGCCAACTGGGCTACCTGAATTCAACATATAGTAGCCCAAAACCAGAACTATGATACATTTAGTCCTTAAGCGCTGTACACCTGAATTCAACATACAGTAACCAACTGGGCTACCTAAACATAGGCGTCACAAACTGGGCTATCTGAATTCAACATATAGGAGCCAACTGGGCTACCTAACTTTAATATATAATAGTCAACTGGCTACCTGAATTCAATATATAGTAGCCCAAACCAGAACTATGATACATGTAACCCCTAAGCACTACACAAGATTTGTCAGACCATGCTCACTAGTCATTCTTTAATTATGTTCTTCAAAAACTTGTCATCTGTACTTATGGGATCAAAGAAAGAACACACACTTGGCTGCCCACTCAGCTGGACTGGAGTATGTGTAATTGTCTTTATTTAATAAATTAAAGTAGCATTATACAAATGAAATACATGTAACTAATCAACTGGCATGTTGAATGAATTCTAATATGAATTTTGTTTACATGCTTGAACTGGAATTATTGTCAACACAATCTTTTATGAATTTAGAGTATTTAGGACCAGTATCGTGAAAGTTCGATTCCCACCATCAGCCCAGATCAGCTACAATGGTGTGTCCTTGGGCAAGGCAATTTATTCGACTTGCATCTGAATAATATTATCATAAAAGTGTTGCTGTGCTATAAAAATCAAAATCACAATCAAAACCAAACCATACAGTATTTAGGAAGGCATTATATTAGATTCAGTGACATTTGAGATTCCATCTCCTTTTTACTCCATATGGGAAACACGGGTGAAAGAGTGCCAAAATTATGTTAATAGGACTGTCCTTTTATCTGAAGCTAATCACTTAAAGAAGGTAACAGCAACCCACTTGTGATGCATAGCATCACCCGATTTAAAAGTAATAAGTATTCCAGCTTGTTCATTACACCTAAAAGACCTTTAGAGGTAAGTTGCCTAACTTTTCTTACCTTGGAAGCAAGCATAAAAATAAGTGACAACCAGATGTTATTCCTGTCAAATCTCTATCTTGTGATATTTAATAAATCAAAATGTATGGCCAAAGATATACTGTGTGACAGGTTATATTTAGTGTGTGACAGGTTATACATACTGAGACAGCTTATATTTACTGTGTGACAGGTTATATTCACTGATGTAAATTCTCACTGAATCACAGTTAAAACTGAAGACTCGAGTTTACTGTGATTGAGTTTGTTTGAGAAGGTATGAGTTTTAAGTCGCAAAAATGCATTTAGCTTGCTTGAAGGCATCAATGCCAGTATGATATTTGTCAAATATGGTCAAATTCTGTCTACAATGTATGAAGATGAATGTCATTTACAGATGACACAACTGAAAGGTCCTGATGCCAGTATACTGTTTAATTTTGTCCGATTCTGTTAAAATATAACAAGATATTTGATAAATGATATATCTATGTCACAATTAGTTCTATAAAATAAATCCCAGAAGCTCCCCTTGAGAAAATTAACCTATTACCAGAGAAAAAATAGCCATTTCTATTAAGGGGCTATTCTAGAAATGATGGTGTGTGAGGGTCGCACGGTAGTATAATTAAAATATTATACCTGGTGTGTTTTTTTCAATTTATAGAATATGCATGATGGTATCTAAAGTTACTTTTGATTTATGCCTGGTGGTCATTTTCCGCAATATGATACAATTTATATCGAACAAAAACTGGCATAAAAGAGCAACATAATGGGAAAAAGACTTGCACGTTCTGCCTAGTTTTAGATATTTGGACATTTATGTTGGTGTGTGGGGTCAAAACGCATTGCCTATAGAATAGTTGGAATCCGTAGACATCGCACGGAGTCGGCATAGGGTAGCCGCTTACTAGCGGGCCGAGCAAACTTAAACGACCTTACATCGAGCCATACCAGCATCAAATGAATAGAAGGATGATTTATTTTCTCAGACATTGCAAGTATAGTATTCGTTATTTATTTAATTCGACGACAGATGAGACAAAATTACAACGTTGATGAACTTTGACCTGGAACTCAACATTAGTATTACTAGTCACGTGACTACCCAACTCTCACAACCTGTCCATGACATCAGAGGTTCAATAGTCACATGACTAAAACCCACTTTATATTGTTGTTGTACAAACAAATTCGAAAATATTAAATGAAAGTCACGTAATGTTTTTAAAAAAATAAATGGACACATAATTCACGACTTATTTATTACAAGAACAATGGCCAGAAAGCTGTCAATATCACAGTAACCTGGAGAAAGCCAGATTCAGAAAGCAGAGAGCACATCAATGTGGTAGTCGGTAGTATTGTTTAAGCTTGCTAGGCCCGCCAGTAAGTGGTTATCCTATACCGACACCACATGGCATTGGAAAATTCCAGCTTTTCGATAGGCAATGCGTTCTGACCCCACACCCCAACATAAATGTCCAATTATCTAAAAGGGAGTGGGAAGGGTAAGAGGAAAATTGAACCATGGGGCTAAAACACATTTGTTGTCATAGCGAAGTAAACAAACTATATACTGCACCCTAGATCTTGAAAATATCACGAAAACAAGCCATCTTAGGGACTGCTTTTTATCTTAATATCCATTCATGCCAGGTTGAATTTCCACAAACGAATTTCATGCATGGTGGTGCATGAAGAAATATATATTTCATCCAAGAGGGGGGTGATATTAATTATATGTTATGCCTGGTGGGTGAAAATAAAAAGTGCTGTCTGCCGTCCCCCCCCCCCCCCCATACCATTATTTCTGGAATAGCCCTAATTAGCATAAAACTGTACATGTAATCTATGTAATATGAATTTTAAATGTATTCTAGATGGCTACCTTAATCTGCACTATGTAGTGTAGTCAATATGATGTAATGATTCACACCTAGTCAGCCATTACCGTGGTCACTGGTCTATTGAACTAGCAATGTATTATGTTTTGACTGATATATGGTTGGAGTCATGGATTTATCAATTTAGTTTGCTTATTCATTTTGAGTATAGGATTTAGTCAGCAAAATGACTTAAGGAATAAGTTTTTTACAAGTTACTCAGATTGAAATTCAATTTATGTCTGACAATTGAAATAAATTCATTATTAAAGCAGTTTCAAGACATTTTAGCATTCAAAGAACAGTTGTTGAAACGGCTATGCTAAAGGCAATACGCAGCATCCAAAATGTGTAATGCAGATAGCTTGAGCAATGATAGATATGTGAACAGATCAAAAAATAAAATCCATCCACTATAATCCATAAGATTAATCAAGATTGACAAAAAAAAAAAAAAAGAAATAGACCTCGATTAAACTTTGATCTAGAATTGATTTACTCTTCAGAAATAATAATGAGAATATGATTTTTTATTTTTTTTTAAATTGCAGTTACAGCAACGGCTTTTTGTTACTTGAAATTAGACAAAAGAAGCTGTTCATGTGGCTAGGTTGATCAGTATGAAACAGCCTGTTTGTGGGACATTTAACTTCAACCAATGCTCATGTTAATATAAAAAAACGTTTTGCAATTAATGTTTATCTTTATTATTGTGAAAGAATTTTCAAGTGTTGATGGAAATGGGGAAGTTTTTTGATACTTTTTGTCCACTATTCTCACAATAGAAAGTCAAACGAATCCTCAAATCAGGATACGGGTAACGTATGAGGTAGGAAAGAGCTATCCTGCACCAGTGTTATGCACTGGAAAACACAATCATACACATATAGGAAAATGAGAAAAAACCATCCCTATTTATACCATATTTTATTAAAGTTTTACAAAAATTGTATCAAAGTGTTTGTCATGAGTACTGCCATGTTCAAGGGTAAGCCATCTTTTCAAAAGGAAATTTACAAGATTGGCCACAATGGACTTATAGGGGAAATAATGTTTGTCAGCATCTGATTGAGCTCTGATTCTCCATTTCCTGTCAATTTCCCACTTTATAGACTGTAACACCAATGCTGTTCCAACTGCTGTGATCCTGGCTAGGAAGTTGTTGGCAATCTGATGTACTCCTGTGTGTGTGCATTCTGCTTTGTCAAATGGACTGGTCCCCCTCTATGTCGGATTTCGGCCAAACCAGTGGAATCTTTGCAGACTACAGCTAATAAAAGGTTCACCACTAACCTGAAGAAAGAAAACCAAATAATTACAAAGTTTACCCAAAGCCAGTAAAAGATGAAATCCAAGTCACGTTGAGCTTCTTTTTTTTGTAAGAGTGTGGTACATGTACTAGCACAGATACATATAATCAAGTATTTCTTGATTTTAGCATGAACAGTGCCTGAAAATGAACATCATTTACATATGACAGTGAAGCATAAAATATGGACCAAGATGACCTACTAAAATATGGACTATAATGACCTACTTCTGCAATGAGTGTATAGTACTCATGAAGATGCGTCCCATCACTAAGTTTCATGATTCTAGACGGGAAATGTACTTGCTTATAAGTCGAGTCCAACGGCAAACAGCATGGACCCTGATCTGCCATCACATAATGCACCTGCAGTTTAGGGTCTGTGTTGTTTGTTCTACTGATTACTCCTAAAAAAACTGCATAGACCCAGATTTTCCAGAATATTATGTCATGGAAGATCTGGGTCTGTGCAGTTTGCAGTTGGACTCGATTTATAAGCAAGTACATACAGTATGTCATCACTGATGTATAAAATGTAAGTAATGCCTGGGAGAGAATTACTTAGACATTGTCAAATATGGATAAATAAGCACTTGTGCAAATATATGCACATATAAAAAAGCACATACAAGTCTTCCTATTTTCTTGAAGAAAAAGCAAGCGCAAAAAGCAGAAATTAAATAGAATAAGTAAGAAAACGTGTCTTTGCTCTGCAACTCTTTTTAATCAAGCAGAAGTACTACTACTTTTCACGGCATAACAATTACTAGTGTAATATTTTAGACCAATATAAAGTAATTAGTGTAAGATTTTGGGTTTTTGTTGCTGGTATTAATGACACTTTTAACACATTATTGGTTATATAATGCCATGAAAATGGGGGCTAAGTGCCTTTCCCAAGGAAACACCAAGGCAGTCAACCCAGGCTGGCCTTGGCGGGTAACAAGCTTGTGACCCTTACATTACAAGTCTGACCCTCTACCAACCTAGCTACCACATCTCATTAATCAGTGTAAGAAAATCAGTCACTTGTAACATGACTTATAACATACTGTACAGTAGTTTGATATTTAACTCCTGATAAGTGTATACAGCTCTCTGTACAGTAGCTTGATATTTAACTGTTGATAAGTGTATACAGACATCTGTAACATAGCATACTGTACAGTAGTTTGATATCTAACTGTTGATAAGCACATACAGTCATCTGTAACATGGTGTGCTGTACAGTAGTTTGATATTTAACTGTTGATAAGCACAAATTTTGTGACATCTCACCATATGCTGTGACTGCCTGTTAGCTAAATGTCAAAGAAAAGAAGTGATAATAGTGATGTGATGATCTGAAAAAAAAAATGAGCAAACTTTTTATAATTTGTATTAAAAAATGTTAACTTTTATTTTCACATGTTTCACCCTTACAATTTGTTTTAATTATTTTACCTAATGTATTTATACAGTTTGAACCTTATATCATGCATATGCATGTTTACCTTCCTTGAAATTTGTGTAAGCCATCCAAAGGATTATCTTTCCATACTTTATACAAAGCCAAAAATCATCAGATTCTATGAAAAGTTTGACAAATGATAACTTTATATCCAGAAAATGAACCATCATTAATTTAAGTAAGGAAATCAATTAATATGCAAGGTATAATGTAATTTTGTAGCTCAAAGTGAAACTTAGAAATAACAATTTCAAGTGAGGTAAACATGAATGTCTATGCCATAAGGTGAAAACTGTATATATAATATAATTTTGTAGCTCAATGTGAAACATAGATAAAACAGCTTCAAGTGAGGTAAACATGAATGTATATCATATAACGCGAAAACTGTATATATAATATAATAATTTTGAGCTCAAAGTAAACACCTAGAAACAACAGATTCAAGGGTGGTTAAACATGAATGCATATGATATAAGTCAAAAACTGTTTAGATAATGTAATTTTGCAGCTCCAACTTAAAACCTAGAAATATGTTAATAGAACACAAACATTAACTAGATATACAAACATACAGACAGATGAAACAACAAGAGTAACAGTATATGCAACTTTCACAATTGTAATTTTCCACATGATGCCAGTGATATACTGTTGTTTTGTTCATGTCATAATTTTGATATTTAAGCAATGAAATGGAAATTATTCATCCAGTTTCATAAATATGATATAAATTAAGCACTTATATAAGATCTTCCATTTATTGTTCTAGTAATAAGAACATCATACTTGACTCAAAAGATGGAAGACAACATACCTTAGGGGAATTTGTGTCTTCACCATATTTTGTTGTCAGGTGTGAATAGTGAAAAGACATCCAAGTTTCACATGGCAATGGATTTTGTGTATCAACAGCGGCATTTCTCAGATTAAAATGGAACGAAGCGTATAAACCTTTACAGCCAGTATTTGGCTATGTATATATTGTCTTTTAACTGTATAATTATTACCCAGTGAAATTTGATTTTTCAAGCATTCTAGCTCAGTTTCAGAAAACTAATTTCTAATTTTGATAATTTTGACCATAATTAAATCATGCTTAACAGTAAAAATATCAAGCACAGCGCTGACAAGTTAATAGCTTCGCCCATGATAAAAGCATGCCTGACAGTACAAATAACAAACACAGCGCCGACAAGTTGATCATTTTGCTCATGATAAAATCATGCTTAACAATAAAAATATCAAGCACAGTGCTGTCAGGTTGATAACTTTGCCCATAATAAAATCATGCTTGACAGTAAAAATATCAAGCACAGCGGTGACAAGTTGATCAATTTTCCCCCACGATAAATACATGCTTGGCAGTAAAAACTTCAAGCACAGTGGTGACAATGATGAAACTTCGAACTAAATCAAAATACAAGAAGCAGAATTTTTAAAATGTCAGGAAAAGCGTCCAATCAGAAACCACATTGAAAATGTTACGTGTTTAATCTGTTTACTTCTATAGAAAAGTGGCTAAACTTCACTAAAACTGAAGTCGAGAATGAAGATGATATAGATATTAGTAAAGTAATTCCTTGTGCCTCTTTTCATTTGTCTGACCCAGAACAATTGAGAAAATGCTTTCGTTGGTCAAATACAAATTATATGATCGCCAGCCAAAACATGTCCGACAATGCTAAGATGCTATCAAAGCAAAAGGTGAGAAAGCATATTGAAAAGTTGAATCATTCAAGATGGTTAATTTCGTGATGATGAGATCTTAAACAGTATTGTCTAATATATTTTCCCTGTGAGACCTTTTTGCAATAACAAAGTGCTAGTGTTTCACGCCATGTTTTGAACTCGTACAAATAGTAAATAAAGGGAGTCCTATGTATAAATGACAGTACAACTTGGAAAAAAAGACATTAAAATAGAAGACCATATGCAAAATTATAAAACAATTACTGGTGAAAGAGGTAACATTTCTAATGAAGCCAACATCACAACAATGTTAGCGCCCAGCACAAAAGCAGACCCGACGTAATAGTTATTGGTAATAATAGGCTCCACAAAACCAGGCAAGATATGGGTATTACCTAATGATATGTCGGAATTCAAACATCCACTACACCCTCATCTTTAACAAAAAAGCAAAAAAAGCAACAGAGGAATAAGGCTACGAACAATAATCAGTAGTGAGCTGTTCTATGAACATGTAAGAGAAGCTGAGACTACAGTTGACTTATACCATAAAACAGTTCCAAGCGAACAGCTTCCACATGCGGTGAAAAGTTTATTCACTACACAAGCAGAAGGAGACTTAAGGAGTAATTGCTGAGGAGGTATTCAAATTAAAAATAGAATCTACAAGAGCTCATTTTGAAATGTATGACAAACAGTTTGAGTTTAGGAAAGAGGACATCAGGAAAGAAACAGATAAAAACCAAAGAAGGGAAAATGCAAAATCTGGTGGAAAGTGCTTAAAGTAAAAGAGCGCAATGCTTTGGACTTTTAACACAGTTGGATATACATTTTAGAGAAAATATTGAGACAAGAAATTAAATTTGTTTTTAGAAAAATTGCCATGCAACAAGCAACAATTCAAAGAGAAGGACGTAACACTTGCAACTATAGCTACATTGATAGCGATGATTATATCAGCATCTGCTCTGATTATATCAAAGTTTTCAACGAGAAGATGGTGAAAGGAACAGAGGGCGGTAGTACTGCAATAAGATGATTTGTTCGTTGACAAAATTATAAAATCATAATAACAATTGGTAATTATTTGTTTTGAGGTAGTCAAAGTAATGACAACAGAACTGTCTAGAATTATTGGCAGTGTACAAACTGGATGCTGAAGAGAGCTAGACAATTTGTTTCTTTTCTTGTTGAACATGTTATTTTACTAACTTGGGCATTATATGATTTCATATTTGCATATTTTCATCTAAGACGTAACAAGGCATTCAGAAGGATGCAAATTATTTCAAAGCCTAAACTACAACAGCTTCCTCAACCATTAGTATTAATATAAATTATTACTTATTTCATAGTTAATATTGTTTTTTGACGTGTCTTAATCACCATGTGTCAAATGAACGTCCAAAAAGTGAATCGCATTAGTAAATTAGACATTACTAGTGTCATCATCATCATTCTTCTTCCTTTACACCATTTTTTACTCACTTTGAATTTTTATGTCTTTGCAATTTCTTGTCGAACTGTCACAGATTGCTTATCAGACTGCTTAGTACCACCAACAATTGATATGAAGAGAAGGATAGTAGGATTAAACGCATCCTTAGATTTCCTTAAATTGTTATTATCTCTACCGAGAATAAACATTTTAATAACAGTGTCATCTGGCAGCAAAAAGATACTGTCGCCACCAGCAGCGTGGTCCAGTTTCACGTATAACTGTGATACATGGTCCTGAAACTTTGTCATAATGTGTTCATCTGTGTCCTAACCTTGCTCTGCTAAAATTAATAGCTTTTGTAATTTTTTAGCAGAGTGCTGAACAGTTGAAACAGACCGTACACAATATTTTTTCTTCAACTTGGGCACCTACGACGCAGATTACAAAACCCCTGAAACTTTGATTTAACCTTACAATACCTTCATCTGCCAGATAATTACTATTCTGCAAAAAGAAATAAGTTTATCCAGTAGGTTCATCTTTGCCTGTCATATATTTCATTTGATCTGCTGACAATGTTCTCCAGTATTCAACAGTAACATAGTGATATTTATGTATGTAAGCAGTAACATATTGATATTTATGTACGTAAGCAGTAACATAGTGATATTTATGTATATAAGCAGTAACATAGTGATATTTATGTATGTAAGCAGTCACATAGTGATATTTATGTATGTAAGCAGATAACACAACATTAACATAGTGATATTTATGTATGTAAGCAGATAACACAACATTAACATAGCGATATTTATGTATGTAAGCAGATAACACAACATTAACACAAAAATATTTATGTATGTAAGAAGATAACACAACAGTAACATAATGATATTTATCTATGTAAGCAGATAACACAACAGTAACATAATGATATTTATGTATGTAAGAAGATAACACAACAGTAACATAATGATATTTATCTATGTAAGCAGATGACACAACATTAACATGATGGTATTTATGTATGTAAGAAGATAACACAACAGTAACATAGTGATAGGTATGTATGGAAGAAGATAACACAACAGTAACATAGTGATAGGTATGTATGTAAGCAGATAACACAACAGAGGGTGCAGGATCCCCAAAACCTTGCTGCACAGCTTCATGTTCTTTGATCCATTATCGATCAAGTATTTGTTTTTCCCTTGAAGTATCCCTATTCAAGCAGTAGTGGAATTTTAAAAATGTTTCATATATATGTTATTTGATTTGAATTTGACATCATAATCTAAAGGTATTTCACATTCAGACATAAATTATAGCAGCTGAAATAAACAATAAAAAATTATATACTGATTTGACTAATTTTGGTATATTTTTGTCTATTAAATACCTGTAGGAAATATCAGAACCTGATATTGGCACACTACCCAGTTTAGATGATTCTGCCAAAATCTCACAATGTGTTCTGTATCTGTCCATGGAATCATTATTGTCATATTTTAACCTGTAGTTATCAGATATATTTTATGGCTGGTGAAAATCTGAGTTTCAGTAAAATAAATTCTTATCTGGCTAAATGCATTTACAATGTTAAATTGGTCGATGTGACTTAACTAATGTAATGTATTAAATTGAATGGCAAAGACAACAGTTGCTGCACTGGCTGACCGTATTAATCTAAAGTCGGTTTATCTCCCATAAAGTGTTAGTTTTCCTGACCAGTTATTTACATCCTGCAAACATCACACAAGCCTTTGTTGAAATTCAATCAATCGCTGTGTTAAACAATGTTCATCTGTTGTTTGTATATTAAATTAACTTTCTTGTGCAAATACATTGAGCTTGTATTTAAATTTTTTCCACATCTACATGTAACTCTGTGTTGATTGTTTTCTTCGATCTGTTAATTTCCGGCACAGTAATACCACTTTATTCTCATTGATTTTACACTCTTTAAGTCTCTAGTATTTTGTATTACGTTTGCAATTTCCTCGATCACTTTTTCATTGTTGTATTTGTAACATTTTACAATATAGTGTTTCTCAAATATTGATTGTTCCATTAATATCAGTTGTTAAATTTCAATTACTACAGGATGTCAAATGACAGTTCTGAAAAATGTATCTTCAAAATCTGAATGTGTACACACAGTTAAAGATGTATTGGATTTTACTTCAAAAATGTAAAAAAATTGTTCATGGTAAAACTTTTGTCTATGAAAAATGTGTTGTTGGTTGTGTAATTAACATGAGAGAAGTTTAAATGTCATCATGATCGAATCAACGTTTGTTATTTTCAAAATTTTCAAAATACTTAAGATATGCTTGTATTCTTTTACAATGTACATGGTTTTTTTGTTTGCATCTTTTAGATGTAGTTTCTTTCAATTTCATTCTTTTTATATTATATCTTTTATGTTTTTTGTTTGGTTTCTTTTTTTCTTTTTTTCTTTTTTTCCCCCGTAATATCTTGTAGTACCTGGTAGAACATTGTTTACATTGGAGTCGGCATATCGTGTTTTTCAGGTATAACATTTTGATATTTACTGGTAACAGATTTGGATGTAGTTGTTTTCCTTCTGGCTTGGAAATTCGCATTCCCTGCGCGTTTTAACTCCGTTCTCTAATGCGTCTTTTTTTCTACACCTATCACATTCTAAAACTCACAATTTTCAAAACTTAGTTTTATATTCTTTGAAACTCTTGAATATTTGTATCAATGGACTCTTTTTCAGTCATCTCAGGAGAGGTGTCGTTTTATAATGGCATCTTTTCAGAAACAATTCATTATGTTCTTTCCATTTTATGAGCACATACTTTTTCCGTTCATTATTTTGGTCTTTAAAGTCTTTTCAGCTTTATATGTCATTTTGTTTGTCACAAATAGAAACCTTTCGCTTGTGCAGTATGCTCTCTGGGTCATTTCTCCTCAAGTCTTCAAGTTTGTAAATAACTGGATCACCTAAAACTACTTGCTTGATTTATATATTTCCTCGGTAATGTTAAGATGGTAACCCATTTCATAATTTCGTTGCATTTTAAATTCTTATTCTCCAGTTTCAAATTAGGCAGTTTCAAATATATCACTTGTCAGAAAACAATAGATTGGTCCATACTTTTGATTTGTTTTTTCCTTGGTTGCTTCATCCGGTGTGGTGTCTATTGATCTATAATGACTGTTATTGTAGCCATCAATTAGATATGGTAAAACTTCAACCCATCTTCTGGTTTCATTTTGAGTGAAACGCTATCGCATTCTGAACTTAAAGATTCTATTAGATCATTCCATTATAGATGCATTTTATTAGTCTGAGTAAATTTAAATGTCTTCAATCTCTAGCTTATCCAACAAATCGTTAACTTTCGTGATGTAAAAGGTTATTTTCCCTCATCAAGCTATATCCTTTCAGGGTTTTGATCTTTACAGATATCTTTAAAAGCATTGCGTATGTCATCTCTCTTTTGTGTTTTCACTTTCTATTCCAAGCGTATTGAAGAATATATATATATATATATATATATATATATATATATATATATATATATATATATATATATATATATATATATATATATATATATATCACTATCCAAATGTATTTGTGTCCATTGTTACATGTTTCGTGTGATTGTATGTCAACTATATCGCTTGCCACAGGTAATCCATGTGACTTGCACGGTTGGCGAAATTTGTAACCAAAACGGAAAAATCCAATCTCGGTGATTTGACATTGAATGTTCTTGCAAACCTTCCGCGTGTAACATAGGTAGCATTTTTAGTTGGAATCTTAAATCTAGGGTAGATAAAATTTTAAACTCAACTTTGTGTTCATACAAGCCAAATTCTGAATTCATTTAACACTGTAGCAAATATAACATATTTGTCATTCAATTTATGAAATACAAAACGAGAAGTGTAACATTAGGTAATCTGAGGTCAACCTGTGTACTAAAAGAAAATATCTAGAGTCGGAAAAATTGTAAGGATTTGTCACCCAAACTGAAGAATCCAATCTGGCTGGCTTGATAGTGCCTTCTTTAATGCAACAAAAACATTTTATTTAGTGAGAGTTTTAATTTTTCATTTAGGCCAGAAAAAATTGGAAACTCTTCTTGGGTTTCATACAGTATTAACGTCCATGTCGGATATATGTTTGTGTTTTAATTTCGTTGAAGTTCTGCATTGGTACAGAGAGAAAGAAAGAGGCCAAAGGGTCTCACCATGTCAAATTTCCGTTAGAAACCATATCACCTACCGCCTCGCCCCCACCCCCACCCCGTGCAGCCTACTGCGTAATGTTAATTCTAGTTATAGTTAGAGGCCAGAGTGCCATCTTTTGGGGTTAAAGTGCAATATTAGAAACCAAATATTATTACCTCAATGTTATATTTACATTAGAGACCAAACATAACCATAATGTTATAAGGTTCATTTCCAGCCAAACTGACTCATACTGTTAGACCTATGGACATTTTTTAGCATATTAATTCTCATCTTGTCGCTCGAATCCCAAAAGATGGCGGAAAAATCCTTATTTAACATAGGATTTCCCATCTTGTCTCTATAGTGGCACACAATACTCTCACTTAGACTCTCAAAGAAATTTCTAAAGTTGATCAATGAAACCATTTTAAAACAAGCCATGCCTATTCATAACTGTACTGATATACGGAACTTGCAACATACGAAACTAGAAACTAAATAACAGTAAATATCTGAACACCAACGTGTTGGGACTTGCTTTAATTTGCATACGTTTTAATTTGGATGCGTTTTTCACTTGAGTACGTTTGGGTTTAAGTACATTTTGACTTGGGTACGTTTTGACCTGTTACCATGAAAAGTTTATATACCAATTTATTTGCCATATTTACAATCCAATAACATAAAATATATTTATATATTTATTGAATCATCTATTGAAGGTTTTAATGTTTACGCAAAATATTTTCTTTCTTTCTTTCTTACACAAAATTAAATTTTATTTCTTTGTCATTTGATATTTTCATGTATAATTTATAATTTCTTTTATTATTCTTTTCTTGTAATTCTGTCGTGAATAAATCATATTTCATTAAATTTTATTTCTCGTTTTATGAATATTAAATCATTTCAGTTTTTTTCTATTCATACTTTTCTTTCTTGTTGTTTTTAATAATCTATCTGTGATTGGTGTTTTTTGTGTAGAATTGTAGAATTCTTGACTTCACTCAAATTTTTATATATATGCATTGTTAATAAATGATTTACTCATATATTGAATTTACTTAAATTATTTTAGTTTTAGTTTATAAATCAATCTTTTTAATATCATTATGTACTGTTCATCTTAAAATTTTCATTATATATATAGACACACACATACACACACTTATATATTAAAAATAAAATGGCTGTTGAAGTGTTGGCATAAAGCAATTTGCTATACCAATACTGTTGGTATATCAATTGTGATTCGACCATGGCTTATGAATACGCGTATAATTATGGTTTCAATACGCATACAATGATGGTCTCAAGAGAAGACTATTGCTTCTTTACTCTCTAGATAGTGATGAATTTCCACTTCTCATTTCTTAATTATCAATCAAATAAGAAAATAATGAGAACAAAAATAATAACTCCAGTTTTGTAATGAATTAAACATATTACAAAATTTCACTGCAATTTCTCTCTCTCTCATGCCACAAGGGACAATAATACGTGAAAATTTTGAGTGAGAGAGTAAAAAGAATCATAGTTGGATGAAAACCTTGAACTTGAACTTACACTAAATAACGTAGAGGAACCAGAGTCATTAAAAGTGTATGTGTACAGTTTCCATGGGATTTTTCCAGTGTTACACGATACCACTAATACAAAGTTACAACAGCCAGTGGACACGAGTAAGGCTGAACGGTAAATTCCATGGCAAACACATAATGTTAGCTATTTGATGCTTTATTTTTAATTTGTATTTTCATTTATTTATTTATTATTATTATTTTTTTTTTAAAGCAATAATAAGGTTCTAGAACAGATAATTTTAAAATATTAAAATTATGAAGGTTTAACTTCCTCTCTCTTTCTCTCTCCCTCTGTGCTGTCTGCTCAGTAATCGTGTCAGTTTTAACTCAATTGATCAAGATCACCCCAACCCCGCTCTCTCTCTCTCTCTCTCTCTCTCTCTCTCTCTCTCTCTCTCTCTCTCTCTCTCTCTCTCTCTCTCTGTGCACTATCGTCGCAAAAGCCACGGGTGAAAATCCGTGAAAAAAGGAGTGTAATGGATCTTTGTCCATGGCATGCGACGATGTCTGTGCACCTATGATGGTAAAATTGTCATAAACAAACGACCAACAGAGAGAGAGAGAGAGAGAGAGAGAGAGAGAGAGAGAGAGAGAGAGAGAGAGAGCGTGAATTTTATGGTCAGTAGCAATGTTAAGTAAAGCATTATAATGACTTAAATCAACTGTAGATAACTTTAAATGTTAGAAATATCTCTTGTTGGTTCATCAATTTGCTTAAACTATTGCTCACTCGTTTGCATATACTCCTCCGTGATCAAATGGCAGCGCTTTCACTGTTTTGGACGCTAGCCATGCAATGTCTGTAATGCTCTACTTTCTTCCTTTAAACAAACTTGTTTAAATCCTCAGGGTCTCTTAGTAGTATAGGGAGGAAACTGAGCCTCAAGTAGACATCCTATGTTAAACAGGGTCAAAATTGTATAGCCTCAATGGGAAATTAACATGGAGAGGGCACTTGAGCCTCAAAATGGTAACAGTGTTACAAGTGGCAGACCTCAATGCAGTGCCATAGTGACATTGTTAGAGTTGACCTCAATAGGCGCCACTATAGGCGCGTACAGGAAATCCTATGTTAAATTTGTCCATAGGTTTAACATGGATGCGACAGTTGGGGGCAGAAGTGTTTATGGGGCAGAAGTGTTGATGAGGATAGACACCCCAGATTATACTATCCAACACGCTGAGTGTGGTGACCAATACCCCGTCATCTATACTATCCAAACACGCCACAAATTTAGCACCATTTTAACATAGGGAGTGTATGGGAGCTTTTATAGACACACTCTATACAAACACACTCTACAAACACACAAGGGAAAGGGATTTTTCTGGTTGGGGAAAAAAGACAACGACAGACACAAACATACACTCAACATACAAACACACCAATTATTTTTAGACAATCATGGAGTAATCTTTTCTAAGAGATGTGGGTGCCCCTGAAAAGGACCGTTGGGGGTGTTTGGTAGGAAGTTTAACTTTTGGAGGACGGCCACGCTTCACCACAGGTCTCACCGCCGCAGGACAAGGACGCTTTCTTGTGAAAGAGAAGGCAAACTCATCACAGTCCATCTTACAGGACACTTCTCCTTCTTGTTGCTTCTGCTGCAAGAGTTGTTGTTGTAGCTGTTGTTGTTGCTGACTTTGCTGCTGCTGCAGTCTTTGTCTCTCCCCTTCCCCCATTCCGCTCTTTCCCTGATGATCTCTTCTCGCAAAACGTCTTCCACCAGATCTGGGACCATTTGCAGGAATATCATCGTCTTTTCCTCGGGTTTCTTCTGAATTAGGTTATATCTACCCCGCTGCGTGTTCACCATCGTTTCATTCAAATTACTAATCTTCGCAGTCATGTTGACGAGTCAACGAGGGTGACCCGATTAGTGAACGCACCGCTTTATATGCTTGAAGCACATACGTGAAGGAAAACATGACCCAGATCGATAGAGAGAAATGTAAAAGAGTAGGTACCTCAGATCGATAGAGAGAGGGTGAAAGAGCATATACATTACATATTTTTCAATTAATAAACAACACAACACCATTTGTTTCAAAAATCAACATTTTGTAATCAACAAGAAGAAGCTTCTCTAACACAAAATACAAACACACAAACATCATTAAACATGAACCTATTTACAGGGTTGACAACGTTGTGAAGTGAAACTAGACTTCCACTGTTCTAAGTCGTTTTTCCGTCGATGCACACTACGTTTCTGAGCTAAAGACAAAAGATAACCACAAAGTTCACAAAACCATCTTTCTACTGTAGCATCGTTTCTAACATCCTCCCTATCATAATAAGTCACTAAATGTTCTAAGGGAAATCCAAGACTGCGTTGATGAAGAAAATACGCACAATAAGGTCCACACACCATGGAATATGATCCTTGTAATCTCACATTATTGAATCGAGTGGAGACAGCATTTCGTCTCATAAAGTCAACGATGTAGTCTTCCAAAGCAAGTAATTTATAAGAATCAAAATACTCCACACTGTGATCGTTTGGAAAGTACACTGCCACCCAATGGGTTCCTGGTCAACCACTGCCATCGGTATTGATGACATAGGCTTGAACGTCTTTAGGTTTGCAATGTGGAAGTTCATCTTTAGCACACACAACAGGATTCCAAGAAGAGGTGTACGAACTGCGAGTCAACAGGTAATGAAGTTCCCATCTACACATTTTTTCACAGGTAACGATAAGTCATCAATTCATACCTGACTTTTTCCTTGAATATGTCTGTCAAAAAGTTGGGTAAACCACGAGTAGTCTCTGTACTTTGTTGCAAGATAGCTTCGATGTGTTGGGTCTCCAGAGAAGTTAGTGGAGGTAAGGAAGGATCCTGCAAGTCTTTATACCACGTTCGCAACACCGCATCTAGATAATCTTCCATCTTTTCATCTGTGCTCATCATCAAACATTTGTCGTGTTGTTTCTGACTCGGATGATTGATTTGACATCCATAACAATCTTTTCTAGCCAGATCTGTAATTCTTGCAGCCAATTATGTAGCAAAACAGGAGACTAAATGTTGTTCTTGTTCTGGCCATCTTGACACCGTACATTGAATAAATCCAATAAACTTTGTAGCACTACTTTTCTCTTTTTCACTTATGGTTTGTGACTGTTCCAGATCACAAAATCCCTCATCTTCTATCTCCATAGGTTCTTTGTGTTGCATCTCTAATAGTCTAGAATCACTTCTCTCAAGCTGTTGATTTCTAGAGTATTGTAAAATTATGCATACAAGATGACGTTCACAGTGTTAGCCAGAGCTGTGTCAAACTGAAGCTCCATACGAAGTTGGCCTGATTTTATAGGGTGGAAATGTCCTTCGTCGATGCCTTGGTCAGGAGTGATATAAAATCCCAACAATGCATATCCTCCTGTATAATCCTCGTAAGAAATGCCATGGCTGCTGTTGGTGCCTAACTGTCCTATGGCTTCAAACAGAGTCAAGTAAGATCTCAAGTAATTTTTCTGGGCAAAGTTAGGTTCAAAAGGTCTGGTACACAACTTCTGGCCATCTCGAGTGTTGAAAGTTGAAAGGATGTTGATTGATGGCTTCGTTGAGGGCTGCATTACTGACGATGCCGATGAGCAAACGTTTGGGCAGTTGTCCTTGGAACACATGATCTTCGATCTTGGATCGGAGTCCAGAGGCAATGGTAAACGTTTTCACTTCCACTCGTTGCACAGGATATTTGGCGGTGGTTCTGCTCAAAGTTTGAATTATGTCATTCGCTACTTTAGGTAACACTTCTACACGGCGCACGTAAAGTCTGACTTCTTCGATGATGGTTTTGTACTCGTTCGCATTAGCCATCAAATGGAAGACGGTACTAATGCGATTCGGTCTCAGGCGTACATCCACTCCGTTCAACAAATACTTGTCTTGCAACCACATGTCCAAATGCAAACGATTCATGGGTTCTAAAGTGCGCCCTTGTTTGATTTTCTTTCGACGGTCGTTAAATCCCACATTGTGAGGATTGTCAGCTTCTGTAAAATCTGTGTCGTTGAAGGCATTCAAGGTGTCAGGTTTACATACCACGGAAGCATCCAGATGGGTGTTCTTGGCTTCTTTTCCGTACGTCAAGAGATTTTCCAAGTAAGCACGGTAAGGGTAAGTATCCATGCTGCTGCTGACCAGTTTGTATCCACTTCGCTGAACGACGAATGCATACAATTATTGACGGGTGCTACTCTGACATTGGCACCAGGATTGCTGTTGTCTGTTTTGAGTACTTTGAGTTTCAGATACAACTGA
The DNA here is from genome assembly GCA_029931535.1 of Margaritifera margaritifera. Lineage (NCBI taxonomy): Eukaryota > Metazoa > Mollusca > Bivalvia > Unionida > Margaritiferidae > Margaritifera > Margaritifera margaritifera. The sequence continues at coordinate 44,351 of JAQPZY010001645.1, forward strand.
CTGTTATTCAGATCGATGTAATCTTCGGTTTGTCCTTTGATTTCAAATTCGATAGGAGCTGAAGTCGTCAACGACGAGACAGGATGAAATTCTACCCATTGGGATTCTTGCATCGTCATCATGGTAGGTGGCATGGCAAACAGATCCAGTTCTGGCTTGGTACATTCACAAGAATCTCGGTTCATCACTTTTTCTCAGTTAGTAATCAAACTCGTCTAATTCTCTGACAGTTCTTCTTATCTTATTCTTTTTCTGAACAAAGTGTTTATCACCTCTGAAGGGATGTCGACGTCTCTTTCTGCTTTGTCCTTGAAGTGGCGTTGAGGAAGAAGTATTGCCAGGTCCAGAAGTGTGAAGCGAATTTATAGGGGTCTCTCGGCGACCCAAAGGATCTTTTCCAGTGTGCAGCAACACATTTTTTTCTGCTCTCATAAAGGCTTCTGTAGGATTTTGTTTGTCGATGAGGACGTTTTGAAGAAATTCATTTCCTTGCGTCAAAGCGGCATCTTTTAAGGCATTCAATCCTCGAGTCACCATAGGGTTCAAGATTAGGGCTACCGTCCGAAAAGCAGATTTTAACATATCTCCTAAACCATGTCCTCTTTGTCGAGCCACTCCTCGGTACACAGGATACATCTTGTGTTACAATTCGCTGGAGAACCTTTTTCGAAAATGTATTTTCCTTTAGTGAGTAGAATACTTTGTCCCAAATCTCCTTTTATACTAATGTTGACACTGTCAAAATACGATTTACTGACTGGAAGATAATGAGGATGTACAAATTCACGGTGAACGTGATACGTGTTTCCACCTTCCTCGTACGCTGCAACAGCAGAATCCACTTTGAAAGGAATGACTCTCAGTAACGGAGCGGCTGTGTTTCCCACCACGTTGTACTCCACCACATCGGAGTACACAAACAATAAATTCAGTCCATCGTTCAATTCGACAGGGTATCGAAAAAACTTGTAAAATCGATCGTTGCTGTTGATGTCTTTCATGGAAGCTAGTTGTGTGTATCCACCCAAAATATCGAACAACCCAGGACAAAAAGTGATGGGCAATATTTTGGCGTCTGAAAAATGCATTTCAAGGCGGCTAGCAATTTTATGATACTCGATCAGAACAGTTTTCTTGGCTTTGTTCAAGGCTTTGCCAAAATGGTCGCAGAAAATAGCCATAATGGTGCCCACCAAATGTTGAGCATTAAAATAATACCCCACAGGAATTCTCATGATATAGCTAGTAAAGGAAGGAGACTTGGTGTGTAGTGATTTTTGGGATTCGTAAATGCTAGGATAATTTTTGTCCAAGTGTTCTTGCACTTGTTCGTTCAGGATATCCACGATGAAAGTGTTTTGACCTTCGATGGTATTCATGGCTTGCGTAGGATCAATGATTTCTACTAAAGCCACTTCCCAATGAGCTTCGTGATCCAATTGTATGGACTAAGGTAATTTGGCAGCGAAACAACATAAGGTATTGTTGGGAAACACAGCCATAGAACCGTCACTGGGTAAAGTTATATAAAATTGGTTATTCATAGTTCCAGGGTTCTGATGTCCGGGGAGTCACTCGAATTCAAAGGAGAATGATGAGGTTCTAAATGTTCCAAAAGAGGGCTGCTGTTGTTGTTTTTGTGACTGGAAGAAGGATGACTCGCGTTGGCCGCACCGTTGTGGTGGTTGTTGTTGTTACTGTCCGTACTATATTTCAAGGAAGGACTAGGCAGAAGATAACCGATGCAACTGCTGAGTAATATGGTCCACACTTGTTTGTCTCCTTGTTGTAAACTTAAATTGGCAATGGCTGCTACGATGACACAATACACCACAAAAATTTGACAGAAAAAGACAATTTGCTTTTAGGCACACGTTCTCCACACCACACCCACAAAGACTGTTTTTTGTAATTCTTGAAGAGACGAACCCTGTGAATAAGAGGTAGCTGCTGCTGTGTTGAACGGCATGTTGGTTACTTCTTCTTTTTATAGTCTACGACTTGGGAAGCGGCAATCCAAGAATCAAAACTATGTGGATATCCTTTCCAACGCACTTTTACTTCTTCCACTCGACGTTTACCCACTTTACGTGTTCTTCGTTCGAGAATGCTTCGATATTGTACAAGTCATCTTCGTTTTTGGTCACTCGTTGTAAATCAGACAAGTAAAAAGTTCCTTTTAACACTTCTTCGTGCATGTCTTCCAATTTATAGACAGGGGGATCTCGTCCACGCACTTGTCCAGTGACACGAAACAATTCGGTAGTCCAGTTAGGTAAATAACCTTTGTCAAAAGTGCGTTTCGTGTTTCCAATGCTAACCCAATCTCCTGTCTTGAGCACCAGGGCTTTCTTGTGTCCAACCTTAGGTGTACCAAACAATCGATCAAACACCCTCACTTCGTTTTCAGGGGTGACATTTTCGGAGGCGAATCCAATGCTACGATGGTACGATTAATTGTGAGCTTTGACCAGACGTGGTAACACGCCGATGTACTTGAGAGTGTGTTGATGTGTAAAATATTTCCACATTCGTTCTTTCAAAGTTCTTTGAAAACTTTCCACGACACTGGCTTTGATTTCAGGATTTTCGGTGGTAAAAAAATGAATGTGGCATTGTTTCAATTCTTTTTGAAAAGCTTGGTTAAAACATTCGGTGCCTTTGTCAGTTTGCCATCGTAAAGGATGACGACCACTTTGTTTCAAAACCAGTTTTACGGCGAGTACTAACTCGGCAATGCTTTTAGAAGTCAAAGAATTGACCCAAGCGGATTTGGAAAACACGTCAATGACACAAAACAAATATTTTTAGCCACGATTGTACGCTGCCAAATGAGAGAAATCAGCTAAATCTGCTTGACATTGATGATCGATGCCAGCCACTTCGGTTTGACTTCTGGAAAATGTTCGTCGAATGAGTTTGTGTAACGTGTACGTCAATTGTTCTTGTAACCATTGTCTTCTGGCAAACGTACACTTTTCTATTTGCTTTTAGCTGCCCAATACAATTTTTGAACTCCTCTGTAACCAGCACCGTGTGCAGGATTGTAGTAAATGCTGACTAAAAGTGTCTCCATGTTTTTTTACATCTCAATAAGTAACCCACTGTTCGATGCTACTACTTTTGGAGTCTTGGGGTTTGGACGAAGTTGCTTGACGCGTTCGATGAGCCACAAGAGTCGGTTGTGAAGTGGTGAGGTTTTTTTTCTTGACGTCTTTTTCACTTCTGTCTTCTCTTCTTTCTTTTTTTCTTCTGCTGAAGATGGGGTGGACATCATCTTTTTAACCCAAGCTTTCATTTCTTCTCGTTTAGGCGTAGGGGATGGTGTCAACAAGGAAGCTGCAATCTTGCTAGGGATGAAAGCAGACGGAGTTTGAAACACTTCTCTTGGGTCGTCTTCTTGTGTCATCCCTGTGGCGGTGTCTTTCTTGGTGGTTTAGGTTTGCTTTTCATCATGGCCATGAAATTTTTCTGAGTGGATTTATCTGTTTCGTCCAAATTTTAATTGTGAAAGAGTTGAAGACATTGTAATAGTTGACCGTACCGTTGCGATTTTTTTGCTTCTGACAAATCACTTCGATCCATTAACGATTGTAATTCTTGTTGTAACTGTGACATCTCGCTGAGATTCGGATTGGAAGGTAAATGAGGTATCCGTTGTTCGTACCAACAATGGAGTTCCATCCATCGCTTGTAAGGAACTAAAGTCAGTTTTTGTCCTTCCATAAGATTTAGAGGTCAAATTTGTTGTCTTTCCAGAGAAGGGAGTCCTTTTTATCTTCTATTTCTTCTCGTCTTTATCTCATAACTCCTCCTAAAAGTGGTCCAGCAATCGTTCTTAACAAAGGAGCCGCTATTTTTAACAACGGTCCTATCAGCAAGGGTAGAAATATTTATTTTGTTTTGACTAAGAGGTATTTTCTTTTTGACCATTTGTCGAAGAACGTTCAGATGTTTTCTTAATTTTTGTTTCTGTATCTTGGATAAAGGTACCGTTCCTTTCAACACATTCAAACAACATTCACACACGGTATCGATGATTTCTTTGGTGGCTGTTTGAATGAGTTGTTTTCGCACTGGAGGATTGGATTTAGTCAGGACGGACAACACATCCCAATGTTTGTCAAGACGCGGTGGGAGTCCTTGTTTGGTTTTGCCTTTCTTGGGACGACTTGGGTTTTTGTGGTGGTGTGCACTTTTTGGGGTCATCTTTGGTGTCAGGGGCAAAAAAAATAGAACTGAGGTCTCTCGGAGGTCACACTTCTTTTTTATACTGGAACACGTCTCAACTGATAGTCAGCACGGCTTAAGACGTCATGACAGGCATCACTCAACGTTGAGGTGTTTTCATTGGACAAAATCGTGTCAGTTCTTGTTTGGATAAATCCAGTAGACTTTATAACACGCCTGTTCTGTCTTGGATTTTGGTTTTAGGTGAGGCCACTTTTTTAGCGGCAGCCGCAGTGGCCAGAGCAGCCGAAGTAGAGGCCCCCGGAGAAGAGGTGACTTTCGAAATGGATTTCCATTTCTGCATCAAATTAGCAAACATGGGTCTCAAATCAGGTTTGGCAGGCATCATCACGAATGACGAAGAAGAAGATGAATAAGTGGACGGAGAAGGAGACACTGTCACCGCACTGCGTGGCGTTCGAGAGTACGTGCGCGTCCTCTTGGAGGGGCTTTTCTTCTTCTTCTTGGGGCTTTTCTTTTTCATGTGTGTGGTTGTTGTACGTTGCTGTCTTTAAACGCATTTGGTTTTTTTATTCTTGGTTTTGGCTTGAGCATTAGGATCCCATTTTAAAATAGAACCAATAATGACACCTCCTAAAGAACCCCTAACCTCAGGTGTCAAAAGGATTTGTTTTTGAGTGTGTGGATCGATTCTGGGATCTGCCAGTTGTGACAACGCACTTTTATGTTTTTTTTTTAAAAAAAAAACGTTGGTTTTGATGAGGGATGTGAATGATGCCTTGAAGTAATTGACGTGCTGTCAAAGTAAACCATCGTAAAATTTCTTTGAGACGAGTTTCTAACAAATGGGCACGGACTTGTGCATTTTTTTCGCGACTGATGCCATACAGGGCACGAATCAATTTGGCAGAAGGATGAGATTGAAAGGAAGTCATCTTGTAGACGGTGGGAAAGAAATGACGTTGTAGATGTTTTTATATTTTTTTCTTTTAGAGGGTTGACGAAAGGGAAGTGTAAATGACAGGACCTCCTTGACACCAATGGTGAAAAAATTGGGTTCGAAATCTCAAATAATCGGGAGTGGTGGGTTTTAAATCGATGAGTAAATACGCATGAGGTGTTTGAGTGGCATCGTCGTACACATAATGTAGCCAAGGAGTTCCTAACTGTTTGTCTAACACTTGCACTTGAGATTTGTTTCTGGGGCTTTTAAACAACACCACGTAAATTTTGAGTAATGTAAAGGATACTGGCATTACGACGATGTCCTTTTCGTATAAACCAAAGTTTAATTTCTTCTTCGTCTTCTCCTAACGTGCCATCGAAGATGACCAGATGTGTTTGACTCAAGTCAGACACGATCCCATCGTCTTCGCGAGGAATACCTTCGACAAACGAAATGGCTTCTCCTTGACTTTCTCGAAGTAATATGTAAAACGATTGCCACTCTTTATAACACCACACGATAAGTTGAGGAGGACGATCAAACAAATGAGATTTGTGTTCGATCAAACGTTTGACAAATTCGGTTTTGCCTGAACCACTGGGTCCAGCAATCAACATGCTAAAAGGATGGCGCAGATTCAAAACTTACAATTTATGACGCAACATATTGTCATGTCATAAAAAAAATCATGCATTTTCTTTTATGCTGCGATCAATGTCCATTAAAAAAAACAAAAACACAAAGTTCATGTTTTTCTTTCTTTGTCTTTCTTTCATCCGTCACACGCGATGTATTTGGCATGGTCAGCTACCTCTTGTGTCCAAGCGTTGAATCCAAGACTTTTCCAGTGACATAAATTTTTTTCAGTCGTAAATCTGTTGGTGTATCCAACATGCTATACACACTTCTTGGTAAGCATGAAGAGTAGATCAAGTGCAACGGCTGTCTTCTTCACTTGGAGGTGAAAACTGTGTCATTTGAATAGTCACTTTTCTATCGGTGATGTCAAATTCTTCTCTCATTGATTGAGCGTCTTGAATTTTGTCCAAGAGTTTGGAAGAAGTTAATTCTGCCGGTGTACTAAAGCCGAGCCACACAGGAGATTTCAAACTGCTGTGAGACATCGATAGACTCAAACGATCTTGATCTTTGACTTGGCATTGTCCCTTCAGTTCCTCTAACAATGAGTCAAATAAGTCCGTAATGAAACCTGCTGCTTTCTGTACTGGAACTTCAGACGTGAAATCTTTAAATTTCACTGTGTACGTATAAGCGGTGGTTCTAAATTTCCTGGAAGTCACTTTGTTAGTCTCTAGAAAGTGATAATAATCTTTAGGGACTACTGAATCATTTTTTTTCTTGGACGAACTTTGCTCTGACGTATTGTGGAGACAAAGGTAGATGATGTTGGATATGTGGCTTTTATCTGTGTGAAATTCATCTTTCTAGGTCTACGTCTGTATTTGCAATGAATTGTTGGTCTTGGAAGTTGTCCCTTTTTTATACTGAAGCTCAGCGTGTCTGCACGGCAAAGTGGTGTGGTCTGGAAGTCGCACTCGTTTCTGGTACACAGTTTGATAGACTTTTTCTAAAGGGTGACTGACGACTTGGTGGTTTGGCCAACGCACGATTTTGTGGGGTTCTAAAGTTTTCACTCGAAAGTCTTGAGCTTGTCCAGACTGTAAAGCATTGTTCAAGAAATCAAAGTTCACCACTTGGCTGGCTCGATAATTCAGTGTCAATCCTCTGACTTTGCATTTGGTATGAAGTTGGCCTTGTTGGTCTCGGTATCGGTAACCGTAATTTTTCGGGCCGCCGCTGGCAAAACTGATGACCGTTTCTTGTGGGTGCTCGTCCGTTCCTCCCCTTAAACGATCTCCTTCGATGGTAGGGGTGTTGGCTACCAGGGCGATGGACGTACATCCAACTGTCGGTGTCAAAGTACAGGACTCGATCTCCCAACACTTCTAAAGCCTCATCGTACAGTTTCAAGCGAGCATTGTGTTATGTATTATGTTTATATAATATTATAAATATTTTAGGAAATTATAAATGTTTCTTCACTTTAATATTTGCTTAAATCTTAATGTTTATCAGGAAAAACATGTTTAACTAGTGTCCTTGAATTAGGTTGTTTTGATCAATATAATGTTTTCTCAATTTGAAGGTCAAGGTTGATTTTTGTTTACAAGTAAAAATTCCATTAAGATGACTCATATTCTTGAACATTCTGTCATGTGACCAATCTTTATATATACCATGTTTGGTGGACATTTATTCAGTTTTGACATTACCATCAGTCTTGCAAAGAGCTATTACAGTTGTGAAAATTCATTCCAAATTCTAAGAGAGGAATTATTTTAAATATTCATTGGATTATAACAGTGCTCACAAACTTTTGGATTTTGGATTTTTAATTGATGATTTTGGAATTTATGTGAACTTATTCAGAGATTTTGGAATACTTCATTTTGACATCAGCACATCAAGATTACTAGTACATCAGGACTTTGGAGACCATTGGCACATAATAACATTCAAGGACACAGCCGTGAATTTGGAACATTCTATATTTAGGACTTGTGATTAGAACAATCATTCTTATTGGATTATTAGGATTTCAAAACACATTACTGTAAGTGACTTTTTGATTTTTCATTTTAATTATCTAGTAATAAATTGCTTGTTGATTTTTTACTTGATTTGTTGGTTTCACTTTCTTTCTGTTACATTTTTCTTAGACCATAGAGTCGTAACAGAAATTGGGGGCTCGTCGTTCCGGGATTGAATTTCTTTAAAGCATATTAGAGATATTAAATTTATCTTTGAAATTCATATTGATTTTGTCTCTGAATTTTTTTTGTCTTTGGCAAAGATTTTTAAATAGAGAAATTTTTTTGTGTGAAACCAACAAGCATTTACAATGGCATCTAATGTTCAGAATTTCATTTCAAAACCTACCCAGGAGGGGTTAGAGTGCATGAGAAAGAATGAGTTGCTCGAGCTTGCCAGAAAATACAGTCTATCTGAGGCAAAAGTATCATTGACAAAACAGGAGATAAAGATTATTTTGATTCAGTATTTAGTAGGAAAGGGAATTTTTGATAGCAGTGCTTTAAGTTTGAAGAGAAAGCCTGTATCTGGTTCTGACAGGAAATTAAGGGAATTAGAGTTAAAGAACCAGATTGATTTAGAATTGGCAAAGCTTCAGATTCAGAGAGAGAGAGAGAAAGAAGAGAGGCAGATACAGATGGAGAGAGAGAAGGAAGAGAGGCAGATTCAAATGCAGAAAGAAGAGAGGCAGATACAGATGGAGAGAGAGAAAGAAGAGAGGCAGATACAGATGGAGAGAGAGAAAGAAGAGAGGCAGATACATATGGAGAGAGAGAAAGAAGAGAGGCAGCTACAAATGCAGAAGGAAGAGAGGCAGATACAAATGCAGAAGGAAGAGAGGCTAATGCAGATGGAGAGAGAGAAAGAAGAGAGGCAAATACAAATGCAGATGCAAAGAGAAGAAAGGGAAATGCAATTTAAGTTAAGAGAATTAGAACTGGCAAACATAGCACACTCCACTCCTTTAAACACAAGTCCAGGTTTTGATGTTACTAGATATATTAGGTTAGTACCCCCTTTTCAGGAAAAAGAAGTAGATAAATACTTTCTTCATTTCGAGAAAATAGCTGAAAACTTGAAATGGCCCAGAGAGCATTGGACTTTGTTATTACAAAGTGTACTTATTGGCAAGGCTCGTGAAGTCTACACTTCACTGTCAGTACAACAAAGCACTGATTATGATGTGGTTAAGGAGTACATCTTGAAAGCTTATGAGTTGGTACCAGAGGCATATCGACAAAGGTTTAGGAATTGTAGAAAAGAAACTGGACAAACTCATGTCGAATTTGCAAGGGATAAAGAACAACTATTTGAAAGGTGGTGCTCAGCCAAGAAAGTTGATCAAGGTTATGATAACCTCAGACAGCTCGTATTAATTGAAGAGTTCAAGAGGTGCATCCATAGTGATGTTAAAACCTATCTTGACGAGCAGAATGTGGAAACTTTGGAAAATGCTGCTCGTATGGCTGATGATTATTCATTGACTAACAAAATTTCATTTGGTAATAAATCGTCCTCTCAGCAGTTTTCTGGTAAAAAACCATTTCAATCTCATTCGAGTACTTCCAAATTTCACAACAGCACAACTGTTAGGAATCAAACATCTGATAAGACTGATCAGAAATCCTTATCTCTTCCTACGTGCACTTATTGTAAAACGAAAGGGCACGTTATTTCTGATTGCTTCAAGTTGAAAAATAAGCAACAGAGAAAAGACAGAGCTTTTCCAAATGCTCTTATTTCTACGAGGTCAAGGTCACGGTCTTGTATTGAAAGCAATACATTTGTTGGGTCAAACAAACCCCAGTCTGATTCTATTTTGGAGGCTTATGAACCATTCATGTCAGAAGGTTCTATATCACTTATTGGTGATTCTGCCAAACCTATCCCAATTAAAATATTAAGGGACACTTGAGCTTCTCAGAGTCTTTTATTATCAGGTACTTTGCCTTTGTCTGAGGAGTCTTCTTCAAGTGAAAGTGTTCTTGTTCAGGGAGTAGAGTGCGGCTTTGTAAATGTTCCTCTCCATTGTGTAAATTTGGCATCAGACTTAGTTTCTGGACCTGTGACTGTTGGGGCAGTGACTTCTTTACCCATAGAGGGTGTTCATTTATTACTGGGCAATGACCTAGCTGGAGATAAGGTTGTGGTTAATCCACTTGTAACTGACAAGCCTTGTTTGGATCAGAAAGTTGATCCTGTCGAAACTGAAATCCCTGATTTGTACCCTGCTTGTGCAGTTACTAGAGCTATGGCAAAAAGAGCTCTTGAGATTGATGTTGATCAGGATATTATTCCTTTAGCTGACACATGTATTGGTCAGTCTTTTGATGAGGTCACCTTTTCCTCAGGTATTGATCAATCAAATGGTATTGATCACAGTGATCCTCTTTTGGCAACTCATTCTCTTTGTTCTAATCAGGATGACAAACGACAATCCCTTGTCGTTGAACAGGAGCAAGATCCCGAGATATCTTGTTTGTTTCAGAGGGGTATTAGTGAAACTGAAGCCACACAAGTTCCAGTGAGTTACTTTGTGAAAAATGGGGTCCTTATGAGGAAATGGAGACCACCTGATGTACCCGCTGGTGACGAGTGGTCCGTGAGCTATCAAATTGTTGTTCCTAAGTCATATCGACAGGAAATTCTTAATTTAGCCCATGAAACTCCTTTGGTTGGTCATTTAGGAGTCCGTAAGACTTATCACAAGATCTTGAATAATTTTTATTGGCCGAAACTCAAAAGTGATGTTTCTAAATACTGCAGATCTTGTCACACTTGTCAAATGGTAGGAAAACCCAATCAGAAGATACCTACGGCTCATCTGCAACCTATTCCTGCATTTGATGAACCATTTAGTAGAATAATAGTAGACTGTGTTGGTCCTTTACCTAAAACCAAGTCAGGCAACCAATACTTGTTGACCATCATGTGTACATCTACAAGATTTCCAGAGGCAATTCCTCTGAGAAATATAAAAACTAAAACTATTGTGAAAGCTTTGGTGAAGTTTTTTTACACTTGTTGGCCTTCCCAAATCTGTCCAGTCAGATCAAGGGTCAAATTTTATGTCTGGAATTTTCCAGCAAGTTATGCATGAATTAGGCATCCAACAGTTTAAATCTTCTGCCTATCACCCTGAAAGTCAAGGTGCTTTGGAAAGATTTCATCAAACTTTGAAGAATATGATTCGATCATATTGCTTTGATACAGAAAAGGATTGGGATAAGGGTGTTCATTTGTTGTTGTTTGCTGTTAGGGAATCAGTTCAAGAGTCGTTGGGTTTTAGTCCCTTTGAACTAGTTTTTGGACATACTGTCCGTGGACCATTGAAATTATTGAAAGAGAAACTTCTTTCAAATGAAGATTCAAAGATTAATCTTCTTGATTATGTTTCTGATTTCAAATACAAGTTGTCAAAGGCCTGTGAAGTAGTAAGAAGTAATCTTCACACTACCCAGTCAAAAATGAAATTAAGGTATGACAGAAATTCACAGGAAAGGAGTTTTAGACCTGGTGACAAAGTTCTGGCTCTCTTTCCCATACCTCAGAATCCTCTTCAGGCTAAATGTTTTGGTCCTTATACCGTTGAAAAGAAAGTAAATGACTTAAATTATATCATTAACACTCCTGGGAGACGGAAACAAAAACAACTTTGTCACATAAATATGTTAAAGGAATATTTTGACAGAGATAGCTCAGCTAATTATTCAGTTAATTTAGTTGTACCTGTCCCACACAGTGAAGATATCAACGATGGAATACAATCAGACTATAGTGACTCTGGTATAACCAATCTTCGGAATTCAGAAATATTGAACAACCTAGACCAGAAACTTTCACATCTACAACAACAGGAAAGAAATGAACTAAAACAGCTATTACATGACTATGAGCACTTGTTTCCTGATGTTCCAACACGAACAAGTAAAATTTATCATGACGTTGACATTGTAGATTCTGCGCCTGTGAAACAGCATCCTTATAGGATGAATCCTCTCAAACAGAACTATCTGAAGAAAGAAATTCAGTATCTACTGGAGAATGATTTCATAGAACCAAGTAACAGTAACTGGAGTTCACCATGTATTCTTGTTCCCAAGCCAGATAATACATTCCGTATGTGTGCTGACTATAGAAAAGTCAACAGTGTCACCAAAACTGATTCATTTCCAATCCCAAGAATGGACGATTGCATTGATAAAATTGGAAATGCGGAATATGTCACCAAGTTTGACCTTTTAAAAGGATTCTGGCAAATTCCACTGACGGAAAGGGCAAAAGAAATTTCAGCATTTGCAACTCCAGATGGACTTTATCAATATAAAGTCATGCCGTTTGGAATGAAAAATTCGCCTGCAACGTTTCAACGTCTGATGAACATGATAACATTTGGTCTTGATAATTGTGACGCTTATATAGATGACGTCATTATCTACAACAACACCTGGGAAGATCATTTGGAAACCATTCGAAAATTCTTCGATCGACTCAGCGATGTGAATCTGACAATTAATTTGAGCAAAAGTGAGTTTTGCCATGCTTGTGTCACATTTTTAGGACATATTGTGGGACAAGGTCAAGTTAAACCTATAGAAGCTAAGGTCAAAGCTATCTCTGAATTTCAAGTTCCAATTTGTAAAAAGCAACTGATGCGATTTCTAGGTATGGCTGGATATTATCGGAAATTTTGTTCCAATTTTTCCAAAATTGCTGAACCTTTGACAAGTTTATTAAGTAAGAAAACCAAATTTCATTGGTATGACAAGTGTCAGGAATCTTTTGACAAGTTAAAGGCCATGCTTAAGAATGCACCAGTTCTTTCTGCACCAAATTTTAGCCAATCATTTAAATTATCTGTTGATGCAAGTGATGTAGGGGTTGGTGGAGTATTGATTCAGGAAGACAAAAGTGGTGTGGATCACCCTGTATGTTATTTTTCTAGAAAACTAAACAAGCACCAGAAAAATTATTCCACAATTGAGAAGGAATGTTTGGCTTTGATATTGGCTTTACAGCATTTTGAAGTGTATGTTACCTCAGCTCTTTCTCCAATTATTGTGTACAGTGATCACAATCCCCTTACTTTCATCAACAAAATGAAAGATAAAAATCGGAGATTGTTGAGATGGAGTTTGATATTGCAGGAATATAACATTGACATCAAACACATCAGAGGAAAAGACAATGTGATTGCAGATGCACTCTCACGTGCCTAGAAATGTAATATTGCTTGATGTAATTAAGTCCAGTGTCATAAAACATGTTCTTATGTATTTTTGGTTATTGTAGTAATACATGTATATTCAAAAGAAAGCTTTATTATATAAATCTTTGTTTTTCTTTATGAGGGGAGGTGTTATGTATGATGTTTATATAATATTATAAATATTTTAGGAAATTATAAATGTTTCTTCACTTTAATATTTGCTTAAATCTTAATGTTTATCAGGAAAAACATGTTTAACTAGTGTCCTTGAATTAGGTTGTTTTGATCAATATGTTTTCTCAATTTGAAGGTCAAGGTTGATTTTTGTTTACAAGTAAAAATTCCATTAAGATGACTCATATTCTAGAACATTCTGTCATGTGACCAATCTTTATATATACCATGTTTGGTGGACATTTTTTTCAGTTTTGACATTACCATCAGTCTTGTAAAGAGCTATTACAGTTGTGAAAGTTCATTCCAAATTCTAAGAGAGGAATTATTTTAAATATTCATTGGATTATAACAGTGCTCACAAACTTTTGGATTTTGGATTTTTAATTGATGATTTTGGAATTTATGTGAACTTATTCAGAGATTTTGGAATACTTCATTTTGACATCAGCACATCAAGATTACTAGTACATCAGGACTTTGGAGACCATAGGCACATAGTAACATTCAAGGACACAGCCGTGAATTTGGAACATTCTATATTTAGGACTTGTGATTAGAACAATCATTCTTATTGGATTATTAGGATTTCAAAACACATTACTGTAAGTGACTTTTTGATTTTTCATTTTAATTATCTAGTAATAAATTGTTTGTTGATTTTTTACTTGATTTGTTGGTTTCACTTTCTTTCTGTTACATTTTTCTTAGACCATAGAGTCGTAACAATTGGCAGTCACGTAGACTGCAATGACCACATTGCTAAAGTCGTCGGGGTGAACAAACTTGGGCTCTTCTTCGTAATTCACCAAGATCAAATCTTCACGGATCATTTCCACGTGTTTCATCAGTTTTCCTTTGTCGTCCACCAGTTAAAAGTAGCGACTGGGATCTGCCAAGTATTCCGTCTTTAGGCAAGATCGGTCGTTGTGCCCTTTTTCCCCACAAACAATTCAACATGACTTTGGCAAACGATCTTCTTCCTTCGTTCTTTTCTGCGTCTTCCAAAGTGATGCCTTCCACGGCACGGTACAGTTCTTTGAATTTGACTTGGTCTTCTGGAGTCTGACACCAAGAGGGATAGCCACTTGCTTCTTGTTTCAGTTTGAGAAATTCGTTGACGTAGCTTGAGAAAATGCCTGGATTCGAGGCGTCGTCCTCTTGGTATTGTGCTGTGGTAGGAAAGTGCCAACTTTCGTATACTTTCAACAAACGGCATCCCCGATCCAGAGAATGAAACGTTTTGATGCTGACCCACGTTCCTGTCAAAGCACGCTCTTCCTCAGTGTGGTGGCAAGGGTGATCTTGATTGCATGTTTTAGCACACGTACGGCATAAAGAAAACATAAGTTTTCTTTGGCAATGATGGGGTAAGACAGGATTGTACAAGTTAGTCGGGGGTATGACTTTGCATTTGATCAATCCTTCGTATTGACGAATGTGTTCCACATCGATGTGTTCTGTCAGGATTTCAGGGTGTCCGGTATGGAATCGCTTGTATTTGCACACCCAAGGATACAACGAACATACGTCGATGTATTTGATTTCTTCTCCTCGAGATTTGTCTACGTCGTACAGCAAGCGTGTGGCATTGGTTCGTCCTCCAAACAAACTGTGGCGTGGGTCCAAAGGTTCGATGTCTACCACGTCGCAACTTTCGGCTATGCGTCTAAATTCTGGATCGGTTTTGAAACGTCGATCGTACTCCTGCTCCAACATTTCTACCACTTGGTATCCTTGACGTTTTATGTGTGTTCGTACAACTCTTCCATGGCGAACTCTGAAAAAGAACTTTCTAGGTTTCGTTGAGGAAAACAGGTAGGGCATCCGTGAAACAAACATCCCTGAAATTCATACACCGTCTGAGGGTTTTCTAAATCCCAACCATCCACAGAAAAACTTCTAATTTTCTTTTCTCCCCCGTTTTTCGCATGTTGTATCCATTTGTCTTCTTTTTCACACAAGTAATGCAAAGCTTTGGCAGAGCATTGACGGCTGACCTAGAGCTAACTGTTAGGGTCTATGTTGCCTAGTTGGTTCTCGGGCATGAACTGTTTCTGTACACTAATCCACACGCTTTGGCTAAGGTACACGCTTCCTTCAAAGGATCGATTTCTCCGTGTTCTATAAATAATTGTCGAAACTTTCCACAGCAACGGCGTAAAATGTCCACATCGGATCGACAATACTTCAGCATTTCTTCTTGAAAATCAAACGGGTCTGAAGCGCCAGCGTAGTCCCAAGCGTAGAAGGCTTCTCGGTGTTCGGTGTGCATTCCATCGGGGTCGTAATAGTGAACGTCAAGCAAATGCAGGAGCCCTACGTGTTGATTTGACTTCGGTATTGAAAAAGTGAGGAAAATACCCTTTGTCCATTTCTTCATTCCAAATGTTTTAGGCATTCGACTCAAAGGCATAGTCAAATAACTCATGGAATCTTTGAATTGTACTTGTCCCACTTTCATGTAGATGAGTTTGGCTCCGTTCATGGTGACCGTGGTGCATTCTGTGCCTTGTTCTGAATAATATTTTAGAAAAAACTGTCCATCGTATCCCGCGAAATTGTGAGCCATGACGGTAGCATATCGATGACAGTCCCCGTAACGTTGAATGTCCTCTTCGCTCCAAGTGTCGTCGATAGGGTCTAAAATCCATTGGGCAAAATCGGCAAGAGTGTTGGGGCCTCGAAAGATTTTTTCACGTCCTCCTGGAATCTTACTACAATGGAGATAGTGAAAATAGATAGGTTCTTGTATGCACTTCTCACAAGCCCGATGAGCAGAAATTAGGGATGTGAATACCCGTCTCTTGCATACATTCAAAGTATATAAAAAAGATCCCCTTCTGTCTTGTTCTTCTTCTTGTGCTGATCACCCTTTAATTCTTTATCCAGTGTATTGTCATATGTTTACATGTAACATTGATGTTCATAGTCCACGATTTGGTTGCAAATACGACATGTTTTCTTTCCGGCACAAACGTGTGCCTTGGAGTTGTTGGTTCGAATCAGCTGTCCACACTTGGAGCACAATTTCAATAAGTCACAAGCACTTTTCTGCTGGTGAACTTATGTCATGCGATGTTGTTCGTAACAAGAGGGACTGACAAAGGTTCGTTGGCAAGAAGAGCAATGAATGCGTTCTGCAGGAATGCATGGTGTGGAAGCTAAACAGCCCCGACATCTCTCTCCGCAATTAATGTGTTGCTCCCGACTACAAAATCCTTGTTCACATTTCTCGCAGTAGTATGAGTATCCAAGACATCCTGTGATACTGGTGATGGCATCGAAATGTTCTTGATGATGAAACACGTGAATGTATTTTCCCTCGGGGAAATAGGATCCTCGAAACACCAGAGCTCCACGAACCTCTTGAGGGTGTACTTTCAAGGTATAACGAGGAGCCAAAACGTCTTGAAGTTGTTGCATTTCAGAAATGATACATACGGTCTCTTTCGATATGCCTGCTTGTTGTAACAGGAGTAATGCTTCTTTTCGTTGTTTGGCTCTGTCCAATTGTCGAATGCTCTTCCATGATCTTTTCCATTCTGCAGTCTCGTTCTTTTCGGCATACGTTCGCCCCCACGACGATGGCACCGGCTAAGCACATCTGGTCTTGGGAATTGTCAAATTGGACGATACTGCGTTTGGTACTGCGAAGATCGTCCACCAATAACACTTTGCATGGTCCGCTACCTCTAGGAGGTGAAACGTGGGTCATGTGAAGTGTGGCTTTTCCATCGGTGATGGTAAACTCGTCATTGGATTGTTGAACGTGTTCAATTTTGTCCATGACTTTAGGCAGTGTTAATTCTGCCGGGGTACTGAACTCGATCCAGACAGGCGACTATCGTGATGTATGGAAAGTCTCAACCGATCGTCCTCTTTGGCTCCGCATTGTCGTTTCAATGTTTCTAACAAAGAATCCCACAAATCGGTAATGAAACTTGTGGCGTTCTCGGGGGGGGGGGGGGGGGGGGGGGGGGGGGGGCTTCAGACTTGAAGTCTTTAAAGCGGACCGTGTAAGTGTAAGCCGTGGTTCTAAATTTTCTAGAAGTCACCTTTTGCGTCTCTCGAATGTGATAGCAATTTTCGGGAGCTTCGGAACGACTTTCTTTTTTAGGTGTTCGAGACTCTCTTGGTCTTGCGGAGGTAGAGGGTGTTGTTTCAGGCTCACTCATGTCTTCTTCAAAATCACTGGCATGCACTTGGGCTAACACTTCAGCTAGCGGTGTATGAGGCGGCACGGAAAGTCGTCGTCGTGGCCTCTTAGTTTCTTCTGTTTGCTCACTGAAATGGCGTGATCGTTTCATCTTGATTGTTGATTCAGATATGATTTATCTCAGTTAGTTCTCTCTATATATATACCTCTGTCTCTACCTATGTTGGTGATAATGGCTTGCTGTACTTAAAATTTGCCAAACTGGAAATGTCTACGAGCAATAGAAAGCTATGTGACGTTAATTTTGAAACTTGCACAGACTCTCAACTTTACATGTGTCACGACACAAATGTCAACCCGATGTTTGTCGTTTTTTCCTAACATACAAACTTGTAACTTTACCAGAAATCGTAACTTCATACAAGCCTCCAAATTCACTAGTGTGAAAAAAACGGCCCCTAAATAGTTTAGCCCTTCACTCTCTCTACCTATGCGTGTATGTCAAAATGACCCAGTGACAACATTTTTGTCAGTTTCAAACCCCGAGCCAATAATGTTACAGCTGAGTATTTAGCGTAGCGAGAAAAAATGTTACAGGGCACGAATTCTTGTTCTTAACATGATTGCAAATTCCCTCTAGTCTGTCTGCACCGCAATCATAAAAAGCCAGGCCATAGGTATTATTTTGCCACACTGCCTGTCTGGAATCTATAATAAAACACTTCGTCACTCATTAAAAGTAATTTCGTTGGCTACAAATATTTTCTTACCGCGATCGCTTTGAATTGCCCTCAGTTGCTATTGACACAGTGAGAATATTAGACGTGTTTTTTCTGTGCCTGACCGTTAGTCTTTACAAATAAAAGCTAACGCACAACCCAATCGTATAATTTGTGATAAATGGAAATTATGTCAGCCTTAAGTCAAAGTACATCACGGAATGTTTGGATGTAATATTTTGTGAGAATTTTACATCTACGTTTTCAAAAGAAGGATTTTAGTAGACTATGTCTCCAATTCAATCTTGTGATATTTTACCGAAAAAAGCGGATTTTTCCCCTCGATGCGATATTTTAAATGGAATATGTGTTTTTGAAATTTCTTAAGGAAAATATACCTTAAAAACGGAAGTGTCGTGATATTTTTAAAAGTAGGAATCAAATATTCTCTCTCTCTCTCGTAATGTCAGTTCTCTCTGTTTCACAAACACACCACACTAAGTTTCTTATACAATGATTTCGATTGAAATGATAATGGTATCTGTTCCCGTTTTAAGATGCCTCTCCAAAAATGTTGGCAGTAGTCGCAATGATTACGTGAAATGTGACGTTAGTTTTTGTAATTTTTTCAAAAACTTGCACCCCTAAAATTGTACAACGATTTTTCTTCCATAGGTAAATCGTGGATTATATAAAATCTTGAGTTTAGTTGTGCTTGTACATGTCAGGTATCTTAGTTTTGTCCTATGTTGGCACTGCATTGTGTCACGAATTTCTTTTCTAGATCTACCGTTTTCCGTAAAACAAGCACACAGCTTTACGGTGTAAGAATGACTCGAGTATGCCCTATCCAATTCTGCAATCTATGACCCGTCCTATTCCGTACTCTCATTCTAGAGCCAAAACATGCGTTCAGTAAAAATTTAACAATGTATGCTTTATTTTCAGTCAGTCCATTGTAGACTGCCAATCGAACAAGACGTGTTTTTACTGTTCTCCCGTCTATGGTTTTGGGAAATGTTGTAACATTGTAGTCTCAAGGCATGTGCAGCAAAACATAACATATCTTAAATATTTTAGAGGCATACAGCAAATGTTACTGCAGCCATTCGACAATAAATATAACTCTACTGTTTTAAAACTGATAAATGAAAAAATTTCCAATGAACATTTCTAGCATAGAATTTACCCTTACCTTCAGAAGCTCAAAAAAGGGTAACCTAATATTAATTTCTTCTTGTCCTATAATGCCGCAAAAAATAGAAAAGTGGCTTTGTGAACATTATTGTTATCTATTTTCGTTAGCTTAGAAACGTAGTGAGTGCATCGATGGCAAAATGACACTGTACTAAATGATTGGAGCTTAGTCTTACGTTACAACGTTGTCAACCTTGAATCATTGCAAATATTTTTATGTTTGTGTATGTCTTTGTCTATGTTGTACACTAAAACTTAAAACCCCTTCTCTTGTGATAGTATGTTTGTGTGAGGACTATAATAGTATGCCAATAAGCACACATACCCTTGCCTACTTGTGCGTGATTGTATAGTATGTTTGTATGTAAGGGTTTAATAGTGTGTCCATAACACTCCTACCCTTTTTGTTGGAGTGCAGGGATGTATATTTTAATTGTCATAAAAAACAGAGGGCGATGGGTTGTATGGGGGTTTGTTTGGATAGTAATCAAAAAGTGGGTGCTGGACTGTAGGGGGTGTGTTGTATAGTATGTTTGTATGTAAGGGTTTAATAGTGTGTCCATAACACTCCTACCCTTTTTGTTGGAGTGCAGGGATGTATATTTTAATTGTCATAAAAAACAGAGGGCGATGGGTTGTATGGGGGTTTGTTTGGATAGTAATCAAAAAGTGGGTGCTGGACTGTAGGGGGTGTGTTGTAATCAAAAAGCGATTGCTGGATAGTGTATGTGGTGTTTTGGTTTGTATCTAAATATTTTAACGTTAGCATTCCCGTTATAAACTCATAGACCCATATGTTTACATGTAGCGTCACTGTGACCTCAAGTGTAGAGTCAACATCGATCGTATCGGGCATGCTGTTCAACCCGGACTATCTCATGTATGTGAAAGCTTCATGGGCTATCACCAAGCTTGCTGCCACTGCTATTTGGAAGAGAAGGATTTATGTGGAGAGACAAGGGTGTCAGAAACGGGTGCTCATCTACGAACCTGAAGTGCGTAGAAGTTTAAGGGGAAGAAGACCTGTGAAGAGGTGTGATATGTGTTAACTTGGTTAACAAAACTCCAACGTCTCTTTTCAGGGCCACCCACATCTCTCAGAAAAGATTACTCCATGATGATTGCCTACAAAAATTTGTGTGTTTGTATGTTGAGTGTATGTTTGTGTCTGTCTTTGTCTTTTTTCCCCAACCAAAAATACCCCTTTCCCTTGCGTGTTTGTAGAGTGTGTTTGTATAGAGTGTGTCTATAAACACTCCCTTACCCTTCCTATGTTAAAATGATGGTATAGTGTGGTGTGTTTGGATAGTATAGATGACGGGGTATTGGTCACTACACTCAGCGTGTTGGATTGGAATTAGGGACGTTTCGCCCCATGGACGTTTCGGCCCAAGACACTTCGCCCCACTTCAATGGTCATTTCGCCCCACGTTAATGGACATTTCGCCCCACTTCAATGGACATTTCGCCCCACTTCAAATGGACATTTCGCCCCACTTCAGTGGACGTTTCGGACCATGACATTGTATGTTCTGACATATTTTAATAAATATTCATGTTCGTATAAAACGGTGTTCTTTTGAAATTATAATTACTTTTGAAACATGTCTTTGAGAAAATGCATTTTATTCTCCATGTATCGTGATGAAGAGTATAGAAAATAAAAAAGATAGTAAGACAAGTTATCCTCTTATCAGAAGGAGATAATAATAATAATAATAATAATAATAATAATAATAATAAGAAGAAGAAGAAGAATAGGCTTATACTTAGACTATTCGATTTACGGGCCCATTTCAATTTGTTTGACTTACATTCATCCTGTCATTATATCTGACAATATTTTCCCCTTTTTCTTCGTTTATGTACTAAGACTGATCAGAAAATGAATCTATCGTTTACAGTGATCATTATTTTCTATACTGCAATACTTTTATTTTCGCACTTACGAAAACTGATGAAAGTCCTTTTTTGGTGATGGTCATTTGCAATAAAAGAGTTCAATGTTTCTTCTTTGTTTGATTTACAATTCTGATATTATTCTTTAAAATAAGTCCACAAGAGTTCAAAGGCATAATCTTTTATTAAAAAACAAAACAAATGGCATGTACTTGGTGTCCACTGAATGTAGGGCGAAATGTCTTGGTCCGAAACGTCCATTGAAGTGGGGCGAAATGTCTTGGGCCAAAACGTCCATGGGGCGAAACGTCTCGGTACTGTTGGATTGTATAGTCTGGGGTGTCTGTCCTCATCAACACTTCTGCCCCCAACTGTCCCATCCATGTTAAACATATGGATAAATTTAACAT
This sequence comes from Margaritifera margaritifera, assembly GCA_029931535.1. Taxonomy (NCBI): domain Eukaryota; kingdom Metazoa; phylum Mollusca; class Bivalvia; order Unionida; family Margaritiferidae; genus Margaritifera; species Margaritifera margaritifera. Next base: position 65,868 of record JAQPZY010001645.1, read on the forward strand.
AGGATTTCCTGTACGCGCCTATAGTGACGCCTATTGAGGTCAACTCTAACAATGTTACTATGTCACCCCATTGAGGTCAGCCACTTGTAACACTGTTACCATTTTGAAGCTCAAGTGACCTCTCCATGTTAATTTCCCATTGAGGCAATATATTTTTTTTAACCCTGTTTAACATAGAATGTCCCTTTGAGGCTCAGTACCCTCCCTATACTACTTTTCTTTTATTTATTTACTCAATACGAATGAAAATAGAGGCTAAAAAGAAGCAAATTAACAATTTCCAAAAGGATTGTGAATAACTAAAACAGATGCAGAACTATGTTTTGTAACGGTCACACTGGGAAGGGATGCGAAGAATCCACTCCCCCCGCCAATACAGTTTCCTGTAGTCAATTTTAAACTCCGTTGGAACAAAAGTATGTGTATTTGTATGTCGTATAAATAAAATATATATAGTACATACGCTGTATCTTTGATATACCACTTATTGCATACATTTTTCATTAAAAGGAAACTCGGCAAGCCTCGTTTCCTATTAATAAAAAAATGTATACAACGCATGCTCTATTGATCAAGCGACGTCAAGCGGCATCTCCTGTCCAGTGTGCCACAGACAGTTCAGAGCACAAATGGTCTGGTCAGCCACTCACGTACTCACAGAAACCAAACCAGTTAGTGATGTCATGGTCATCTTCAGACTCGAAGGACGAACAACAATTATATATAATATTGCTTGTAGTTCTATTGTAATGAACATCCACTTTTGTATAATTCGTTCAAACGTGCTGAACAGATCAGCGGGTGCAAAATTCCATAGCGCACCAGACGGGAATATTTACCTTTAGCACCGCTTATTCGCCATCTTGTTTTTTTTTTTTTTAATGAGGATACAGATAGATTGATCGTTTTCGTTCTTGTACATAATAATACATCCTGCTCTGAACAACAAAAACACTCGCGTTGTCCATTCTTACCCTTAACAATGCATTTGCCTAATCTTAAGATTAATCGAACAAAGTAAATATCGTCTCTGGATAGCATAATATTAATAGTATGTGCTATCTGCACTTAAGACACAACAGCTCCTCTGAATCAACGAAAGTACAATGGATCTGACAAAAGAAGAATGCTCCTTGTCTATTTTCACGATGCCCATGATTCCAAAGATGGTAGTTTCAGTTCCCCAAGGGTCAGAAAATACCGAAACATCAGTGGATTCCGGCAAGCCTGAACATAAATGGAAATTTGTTGGTGATTGTGCCTATTTGACTCACAATAAACATTTCAAATGCGAGTTTTGTGACAAGATCTTTGCGGAGAGTGGGAACTTAAAGAAACATATAAGAACACACACTGGCGAAAAACCATTCAAATGTACAGAATGCGGGAAAAATTTTACTGAAAGCAGTCATCTAAAGAGGCACTTGAGAGTGCATAGTGGGGAAAAACCATACAGATGTGAAGTATGTGGTCTACATTTTAATCAGTCCGGAATCCTCAAGACGCATATGATTAAACACACAGGAATCAAACCATACAAATGTGAATTATGTGGTAAATGTTTTAGTGGAAGTGGAAACTTAAAGATTCACATGAGAACTCACACGGGTGACAAGCCATACAAATGTGAAGATTGTGGACAAACATTTTGTGACAATGGAAACTTGAAGAAGCACCTGAGAATACATTCAGGGGACAGACCGTATGAATGTCAAGAATGTGGGAAGAAGTTTAATCACAACGGAAATCTCAAAGAACACTTGAGAATTCATTCTGAATATAAACCATACAAATGTGAATATTGTGATAAAATGTTTAACCACCATGGTAACCTCAAAGAGCACATGAGAGTACATACTGGAGAAAAACCATTCAAATGTGAATTTTGTAGTCAAGTCTTTAGTCAGAGTGGAAGTATGAAAAGGCACATGTTGAAACAGCATCAGTTCAAACATCACTGACTTGTAAATTGAAGAACCCCAGCAGTGACAATATGAAATTAGCATACACAGGGCACGAGTTTAGCTGACCAAATTCTCCTGATAACATTTGTTTGCTGATCAAGGACATCATGTGACACCATTTAGTTTTGTTGCACTGCACCATGTTGGCATTTATAACCTGTATAAAACACACGAAACTGACTTGCATGGAATATCATTTTTTAACATGCATTTTGGCGTGTAAAAATTAATTACACGTATTTGTTTATTACTAGCTGTAGGACTGGTTGTAAAATAATTATACACAGTTGCACCATTCAAGAGTTAAGTTTGTTATCAGACTGCTTGCTGTAATGCCCTTATTTAAGCTCAGGCACAGACATACACCTGCCACTTGGTGTTTCACCTGATTAGAATGTGATTTGCAATAAATTAACCAAGTGATTAAAGTTTTAAAACAACAAAAACAACAAGTTTATCTAACAATGCATGTAGAAATGACATGGTGTTTATAAAGACACTGATTTTAAAGTTCAAGAAGGCAGTGGCGTGCATTCAAAGGAGCAGAGGGGTACATAGTGGGGACTGATGGGTGGGGCAGTGCAGCCTTCTATTTCTTGCTAGCTGAAACACTGGCTGTCTTCTCTTAAAAAAAAATTATTAATGTGCATATGGAGATTTATTTAGTAACTGTGTAGTGACTTGAATTACCATCTGAATCATGGTGCATATACTGGTAATGCCTGAGAGTGACTGCATCAAATAAGGGACTCTTTGTAAGGGGTAGAAAAAAATATCTAACTGCATAAGGAGATATGTGCTTCTCTATATAATCATCTGTTTATTTTATTGGAAAAGCAAATTGTAACATAAGCTCAGATATACTTTAGAAAGCACGTGTATTATAAAATCAGTTCTTGGTACAATTTCAACACTAATGGGCATATTAAGCAGTAAAGGTAATTTAACCTATAGCAACACAGTTGATTCTATGCATCGCACAATTTGATTTATTTACAGATAACTGAAAATTATAGAAATGCTATGGCATAACTGTCATGATAATAATGTGAGCTGTAACCTGTCTGCACAGGGATGTGAAGTTAGTGTCTTTGTTTATGTAATTACCCTGTGTAAAAAGAATCACAAGTGAAAAACCTTTCACAGGGTTTGTGGGTTGTTAGTTCTAAGCAGTTAGGTCATGAACATAGATTTGTGTCAATAAATGCCTTTAATGTTGCATCATTTATTTTTAAGACCGATTTATATATATATATATATATATATATATATATATATATATATATATATATATATATATATATTGCCTAATCCAAGAGGAAATCAGCAATTTATTCATACTTTATTCCTTCAAGCGCTAACACATCATTGTCATGGAAGGTCTTCATGGTGGTACATTGTACTTGCAAATATAACAAACATATCAGTGTTGCACATTGAGTGTGGGCTCGCAGGATTCCCGCAGTTTGTTTTTCTATGTCCCCCAAATCTTGCCCCCCCCCCCATGCGCTTTTTTGTCAGAGGAAAAAAAATAGAAAAAAAGAAGTAAGTTTAGAACTTTTCGTTAGTGGATGTCCATCTATGTCTCTGGTGGCACTAACAATGGCCAAAGTCACGAAAGGTGACAACAACTGCAAGATGGCAATGAATATCTATTTTAAAACAATGTATCTGGCAATGAAAAAGTTCAGGGTTTATGGTAGTTGGCGGAATTGCAATGTAAAGTGTTTGTTGGCCATTAGTGTAGCATTTGCTCGAGGTTAAAGTCATCCCTATGACAAGGAAGATTTAATTTATTTTAAGGTTGAAACAATGACAAAAAAGACAAAATTTATGCAAACACGCAATTTCTCTTTTAATTCATGATTTGTTACTTTTAAAAGAAAAGTAATTCAGAAAACATAGGTATTTATTATAATAAATGCTGGTAGATCACGAGTGTACATTACGTTAAATGAGAGTAAGATCTGAACAGAAAATTCCATGGTGCAGCTCATTTAAGTTCAACCAGATATTCAAACATGTTACTGTTTTCAAGAGTTATTTGAGCACAAGATAAAACTTTCATTGCAATAATGTAAGTGTCCAAGGAAAATAGCAAACCATGAACTTAAGGTGGCAAAACTATTGAAGCAAATAAGATTATCTCATTTTATAGTACTATTAGTGCATTATGTACTATTATTTTCCTTTGTCTCTCTAAAATGTTGTGTCCCTCCCTCCACCAAATTTGGCGGGTGGGGGACTCTGTCCCCTGCCCTTGGGACCCTATGCGCAACACTGACATATAATATAATCATATAAATAAAGACAATAACCTCATGTCCATGCACATGTTTGCTTCTGAATGTGCTTTGGAGAAAGAGAGAGATTTATACAAAAAGAAACCACATAAGCAAGAATTACATGGGCAAAGTGCCAACATATATTTTAATGCACTCAAACTTAAATTCACAAAGCTGATGTCAGAATTACTGCTTGTTCATCTGTAATGCTCAAACACAGTTCTGCACTTTAAAAAGGTAAACTAGTTGTTTTCTGAGTATTTAGAAATACATATGTTCCTATCCATTTTGATTTTTAAGTCAGAATCCATCACAATATCACTGAAACATTGAACACACTGCATCATTACATATCTCTAACAAGTTCAGGTTAACAGTGCAAGATTAAGAGTAAAAAATCCCCTTGGTGTCATAACTGGGGGGTCATACTGAGCAAAACACAAATCTTGGTTGCAGAACTGGGGATCAGATTAAAAATTTGGGGGCTCTGATGCACAAATGAGGGTATAGGGAAACACTGTTGACATAAAATTCTAGTCTCTGTGAATTTTTCCTGGTTGGACAACTTTGTATGTCCTTCTCAAATTTCACAAGGAGAAGATTTTTTACTATCAGAAGGTGAACTATGTGTCCAGGTAGGTGTGGGGGAATCTATGTCATGCTAAGGAAAATCTTCTTCCTGCTTAATTTTTCTAAGTGCATTAGCAATTGATGGTGTGCTATTCTCATATTTCCGATTTCTACGCAATTGGCTCTAATTTTCTTTGCTGTTTGGGATGAGAGCCAATGTTCCTCATCAGCGCCAGACATAAATTATGTAAGAAATGTATAGTTTGCACTCAAACATGTACACTGCTTTCACAGTTTTCAATGTCACATCAGCTTCTTTGATGACAAGAATTTTGGCAATACTGCAGCTACCAATGAAAACACTCAAACTATAAGGTCAACCAATAGATTTAATGCAGAACTTCTGGTAGCATTGGGAGAATTTTGAACGTAGAAAAGTTCTAACACTTTGAATTCAGTTAATTGGTAAAGAAATTTGATATTTTTTACCATATAATTTTTCATACTATGTATAAGTTATAGGTGAAAACATATATCAACCATTTCCCTCATTTTTTTAGGCAAAAAATTATACCAATGCAGCACTCCAAGTACCTATCAAACTTTATCAGCCACATGGTGACTTATATATGTACTTAAAATGTTGGTAACCATTTCAAATTTTAGATTGTCAAGCCATAATAATTTGGTCCGCATAGGCATTGAGAGAAGAAATCATTTGAATGGGGAATTAGTGATAAAAAATGATGGTTCCAGTTAGATCAAATTAAAGAGAAAAGATAATAAAAGCATACGGTTATTTTTAATTTGGGCTAAATACAGAAACAAGGGAATGTGTATGATATATCTAATCTTGTATCTTTTATGTACATTTTTTTATTACTTTGTACAAAAAAAGGCAGATTTTCAATGTCTCGAATATGGCATCCTGCCCTGTATTAAAAATGACCATTGGCCAATAGGTCTGTCATAGGTTGTATTTACATGACCCATGAATGGGTAAAACATCAGTTCTTTAGGCTGAGTATAAGCACTATATTTAAACTTTCATCGCATGTATGCAATACAAGTTTCCCATGTAAATTACATAACAATCTATTTTCATATCTTTTTTTTTCTTCAACATTTTTTGCTTTCATCTCCAGTGTTGGACCAGCAAACATTTTGCATATCCTGTCAGAAGTGAAAATTGAAGCAATATCAACTTATGCTTAACCTTTTATGTGTGTATTTGTGTTTTTCTCAACCAAAAGATTAACTTATCATCTCGGATTTACTTATCGTAAGTTGATCTCTATTTTAATCAGATTAACATTGATGCCATCTGTTTTTCACAACTTCAACTGGCTATGACTCCTTTAAGTATCCAAATACTTGGCATGTTTTCTTCATGTCTCAAGATGTATTAATATTGACACAGTTATGGCTGTTTATCACTTCATCATTAGTCTATCTGAGCCTGCTGATTTTGACTTTGATGTGGTTAGCCATAAATTCTGTTAATGAATGGCATACTGAATTTGTTAATGAATGGCATACTGAATTTGTAAAAAGTAAAGAGGTGATGAACCTTAAAATTATATGAGCTTATGAAATCTTTTAAACAAATGTTCCTAGATGGTAGGGGCAAATAAAAGTGTAATAGATTCAAATTTCATTGCGATAATATCAATCCAAATTGGGTTTTATGACTTCATTTTATACCACTGTGCATTACATGTAAGTTTGAACTTTTCAGGGAATTGGAGGTATATGTAAAACCTTTTCAGTGATTCTAGGGATTATTGTAGGGGTCAGCAGGAGCTGAAAATGGGCCTCTGTTCCAGTGAAAATAAATATTTCAAAATCATACAAATTTTCTAATTTGCTCTTGGAATTTTATTCCCCTGTTTTTTGGTGGGTCCAGGCCCCATTCCCAATCTGACTTAAGACATGAATGATTCCAATGCCAACATGACAACTTTCACAAATCATTTTCATTACGTTACTGCCTAATTTAAAACGGTATCATTTTAGACCCATTATTTACCACCCAAGCCCTTTTGCTTCAGCGAATAATATGTTAAAAGTTATGTGAATTCATGATATGACTGCATATCTTTCTGGTTTGGTACAAAAATATTTGAAAATGTAATGAAAATTTGTGTGGGCCTCCTCACATGTCACAAATGGAGGAAGCCAAGGACAATACACACATTTATTACCATAATCATATGGACATAAAATACTACCAAATTTGGTCAGTTACCATCCAGTGGTTCAGGAGGTAGGCCTGAATACTGCAAAGTTAGGTCAGTTTCCACGCAGTGGTTCAGGTAGTGGACATGAATATTACAAAGTTTGGTCAGTTAACATCCAGTGGTTCAGGATGAAATATTCCAAAACTTAAGCATGGGGATACTAACATTACATAGCCTCTGGCCTTTGAAATTTCCATTTCCAATTGATTGGGCAAGTCAGTTTTTACATGGACAGCTATATATCCAAATTGTCCATTTGGAAGGATGAATTCTGATGCTACTTATGAGGTAATATCTCTGGCATTCTTTATAATAATTTGTTTGAAACGTGTACCAATTTTATGTGACAATTTTTATTTTTATTTTATGTAATATATTGTGTTGTAATATGGAATAGATAGTTTAGGTTTTGTCATTTATTAAATATGCTTAGACAAGGAAAGATAAAATTTCAACCTGTAGCTGAGTAAAATATCTGAAATTTATTCACCTATGGGCAAGTAAATGTGTGTGGAAATGTTGAAGACCTGTAAGAAACACTTCATGTTCAGAAACATAATACATACATCAACCATATGTGCTAACATCTTTGATAACCAAGGGTCATATGTGCTAACACCTTTGATAACCAAGGGTCATATGTGCTTACATCTTTGATAAGCAAGGGTCATTGATACACTTCATTCTGCATCAACCCCTGACATATGAGCTAGCCAAAACAGTATCTACCTCTCTGCTATCTGATTGGATGCAGCTGAAAAAATTGATCCAATCAGACTGCTCATTTTATTTACTTAGGAAAACAGTTGGGAATATGAACACACAGCATATCAGTGTCTCCAATTGATTACATACATTCTTCTTCCAAGTCAATGAATGTGGACATCATGAAAGTCGTAATGAACAACCATCATGTGTAATGCACTCATTGGTCAGTTGATTTAGCAGGAAGGAACTCTTTCATCGGCAAGTGGGCACTTGTTTTGAAACACTATTTCAGCTAGCTACATGACCCAAGGGTTGATTTAGGGCAAAGTGGATCAAATAGCCATGGATCGTGAAGATGATGTGCAGCAGGAAAATGTCCTGTAAATAAGATTGATTTTAATGTGCATGTGATTTGATTATAATTTAAAGTTATTAACACAGACAAGATGTTCAATGTTTGTGTTTCATAAGGATCATGTTTTGCTAATTCCTTATTTATATGTTGTATGTATATTACATCTCCTTTAAGAAAGGGATTACCTTCCCATAGTAGATATAACTTTAGTATACAGTATATCTAGCTGAAAGAACATTTTTCTCATTTTAAATCGATTTTATACAAATAGTTGTCAACCAATATATACAAAATATTGTGCATCAACATTACAAAATACAATGTAGATTTTGTCTTACAAAATACAATGTAGTTTTTGTATTACATGAGAAGCATAGGTGAGAGGTGTATCAGTTTTCCAACAGTGTTCTTGTTGACATCAACATTAACCTTTTGTAAACTGATGCTGTTTAAAGAACAGTCATGAAACTTCACTAGTGTATTATTCATCTTGGAGACTACTATTCACCATGTCTACAAGTAGGTCACAGTCACCTACTTTTCATGCCCCAGCAATTACATTAGGGTTTTAGATTAAGCCCATTTTCTCCAAAACATTTGTATGTACAGTCATGGGACTATGGGTGTTTTCATTTTAGATGATACAATTTACAGTAGACAAAAGTACCTCACATTGACTTTTTCATGCTCCAGTGATTATGTTAAGTTTTTCCATTTAGCTTAGTTCCTTAGATACTCTTATGTGTGTGGTCATACAATTTGATGGATGAATTTATATTAGAGATATTAGTTACCTATACAATTATAATAATTTTTGACAATACCTTTTTTTGATTGGTGAGACTTTTTAAAATTTTACACATAATTTGATGCATGGTTGAATAAACATGATACTAACCAAATTATTTTAGCAAAGTATAAAAGTCTTGTATTGAACATGTAGAGATACTCTCATGCATGAGGTTAGTTACTTTCATGGATGTAAGTTTAGCTGCTTAATCTGTGTGGAAAATGGACAATTGTTTTGATACTACATTGTAATCTATATTGCTTAAGAAATTTCATGAAACAATATTTTGCACATTTTTGTATTACTACTGTAGTACTAGTAATATATGATAATAATTTGTGCTGAATTAAAACTAGAAGGTAGCAAGAAAAAGCTTTGTTCTTGTGCTTTCCTCAGTTACTATTAACCCTTTTCTCAACCTGTGTTTTTATCACCAAGCTTTGACAGCTGGGTGAGTTTCACCTTTTTAAAATTGTTGTGCATATCTACTTCACATTAAACACTGCATATTGTTCAGTCTTATTCAGGAAAGTACAAGGTACATTAGGGGTAAGGACTTGGCGGCTTTTGGAAAATTGCAAAACTTGACTCATCTGTCATGTCTTTTTTTTTTGTTGTTGGTTGGTTGGTAAATTTTAATGTAGACAACTTTTTAGTTACCAAATGTTGACAAAGTAACAAGTCACAAAGGGCCCTGAATTGAAGCAAATAGTTAAGGATGGTAGAGTAAATAAGCAGAAGGACATATATGTAGACAAAGTGACAAGTCACAAAGAGCCCTGAATTGAAGCAAATTGTTAAGGATATAAGTCAGATACAACTGCAAAACTTCATAGACTCAGAACTGCCTTCATATAATGCACAAGCAGACCTGGGTATAATATGTTTGTTAGGAGTAATGAGCAGTACAAACAACACAGACCCTGCTCTGCCAATGCATTATGTGACAGCAGATCATGGTCTATGTTGTTTAAAGTTGGACACCTAGACAAGTATAGACATTACCTCTACAAGTGAAGATATTAAATAGATCAACAAGGTCCCTAATATGCTTATAAGAGAGTGCTCACACCAAATTGTATCAGGAAACATATGGTAATTAGCTCATCAGCTATGCCAGTTGCTAAACGAGTCCCTCAAAGGGACTGATGCTCTACTGGGTGAAAAGAATTTCCATGAATTCAAGATAAGACCATTTCTTCCTTTTAACTTTCGAGTGTTGAAATTGTCTCAAATATTCTTCAGCAAAATAACACGATTTTCAAATTAGCTGCTGTGGTACACATACTGTATATCAGCTTGGCATCATTTTCATTTAGGACAAAGTAGACATCGTTAGAACTATTTTGGTGAAAACCCCATGTCATTATGATCATCCATTCAGGAGGAATAGTGACAACAATATATTTAAGACAGTCGTCATGGCAGCCATATTGGATGCATGTCTGGCACTATTTTCATTTAGGACCAACTAGGTATCATAAGAAGTCTATTGCTGAAAACCCCATGTTGATAGAGCCATTGATTTGGAGTGGAGTAGATATAATATTTTCAAGATATTACTATCCATTCATAAGTAGCAATCACAAGATTTTCAAGATGGCTGCTGTGGCATCCATGTTGGATGTCAGATCAGCACCATTTTCATTTAAGACCAACTAGACATCATAAGAAGTCTTCTGGTGAAAACCCCATGTTAATATAACTTTCTGTTCAAGTAGAGTTGTAATAAGATTTTTATAATGGCTGCCATGGTAGCCATATTGGATGTCAGATCTGCACCATTTTTATTTAGGAGCAGCTAAACAAAAGAAGTCTTCTGGTGAAAACCCCATGCTGATACAACTGTCCATTCAGGAGGAGTAGCAATAGCAAGATTTTCAGGATGGTTGCCATGTTGGCCATCAAATCAGCACTATATTAGACACCATATTGGCACCATTCTTATTTGGGACCAACTAGATATTATAAGAAGTCTTTTAGTGAAAACTCCATGTTGATATGACCATCCATTCAGGAGGAGTAGCGATAAGATTTTCAAGATGGCCACTGTGGTGGCCATATTGGATGTCCAAGCAGCACCATTTTCATCTAGGACCAACTAGACCATTGGATGATTGTGTGTGTAAAGTTTCATGGCAATCTTCCAAGCAGTTCAGGAGGAGTAGCAATAACAAACTTGTGCTAATGGACATATGGACAATGGTCGATGGACAACAGACCATCACATAAGCTAAAAAGCTGTTGCTGAGATCACAAATTTATCCAATAAAGCTGTAAGTCCGTCAAAAACTGAGTTGAAAAGACAAAACCTTTAGAAGACATGCTGATGTGTATAGTATAAAGAAACTTGCCTACTAAATGGCATTGAATTATTGAGTTTTTTCAACTTACAAGGAGTCTGAAGGTAGGGACAGACCAAATGTCATTGAATTTTGAAAGAAGGAACAGACCAAATTGCACTGAATTATGGAGCTTGTTTTTGGTTACAAGGTGTGTGAAAGGGACAGACCAAATGACATTGAACTATAGAGCTTAATTTTGGTTACAAGGAGTGTGAAGTAATGAATACACAGACAAAAAGAGTATAACTGCTTCTGCATATCAATGGAGAGTAAAGTCATGGCACCAAGAAAGTAAAAACATTTCTATATTCAACTTGAGACCTTTCTGATCTGTCAATCAACCCTGAAATTAAACTGGACACATATATTGACTAATTAAAAAGAATCTTAGCAACATGCTTTTTTCCCCTTGAATCAAACTATGTTATTTTCTTTTATTTTGTATGTTTAAAAGCATATTGACTTACGAAACTGTATTTTAGAGTACCATTATTTGTCTTTGGTTTGGCAGAGCCTCACAAAAAAAAACAATGTAACCCTTTGACTGGAATTTCTCTGCCTATGTGCAAACTCCAATTTATCTTCTATTTGTTACATGGATCCATAGAGCCATTGTTGAAATAATTGCTTGGTCAGGTTGTGATTTAGTTCATATTAGTCCAGTACATACTAGTAAATGTGTAACATTAAACACCATTTACAAGTAACTCAGGGTCCTACAAAATCAACCTGGTAAAACACCTTACAATGGTCCAGAAAAGGCACTATTAAGTTGTACATGACACTTGTAGCTTTAAAACTTCCCTTTTCCTTGTTATGATTTATTAATAATTATTCTTCTCTTTGAAGTAATCTGTCATGCAGTAGTCAATTGGGCTACCTGAATTCAACATATAGGAACCAAGTGGGCTACCTGAATTCAACATATTGCAACCAACTGGGCTACCTGAAATCAGCATATAGTAGCCAACTTGGTCACTGAATTCAACATATAGAAACCAACTGGGCTACCTGAATTAAACATATAGTAGCCCAAACCCAGAACTATGATACATTTAGCCCTTAAGTGCTGTACACCTGAATTCAACATACAGTAACCAACTGGGCTACCTAAACATAGGCGTCACAAACTGGGCTATCTGAATTCAACATATAGGAGCCAACTGGGCTACCTAAATTTAATATATAGTAGTCAACTGGCTACCTGAAATCAATATATAGTATCTCAAACCAGCACTATGATACATGTAACCCCTAAGCTCTACACAAGATTTGTCAGACCATCCTCACTAGTCATTCTTTAATTATCTTCTTCAAAATTTGTCATGTCTACCTATGGGATCAAAGAAAGAACACACACTTGGCTGCCCACTCAGCTATACTGGAGTATGTGTAATTGTCTTTATTTAATAAATTAAAGTAGCATTATACAAATGAAATACATGTAACTAATCAACTGGCATGCTGAATGAATTCTAATATGAATTTTGTTTACATGCTTGAACTGGAATTATTGTCAACACATTCTTTTATGAATTTAGAGTATTTAGGACCAGTATCGTGAAAGCTCGATTCCCACCATCAGCCCAGATCAGCTACAATGGTGTGTCCTTGGGCAAGGCAATTTATTCTACTTGCCTCTGAATAATATAATCATAAAAGTGTTGCTGTGCTATAAAAATCAAAATCAAAACCAAACCGTACAGTATTTAGGAAGGCATTATATTAGATTCAGTGACATTTGAGATTCCATCTCCTTTATACTCCATATGTGAAACACAGGCAAAAGAGTGCCCAAATTATGGACTGTCCTTTTATCTGAAGCTAATCACTTAAAGAAGGTAACAGCAACCCACTTGTGATACATAGCATCACCCGATTTAAAATTAATAAGTATTCCAGCTTGTTCATTACAGCTCAAAGACCTTTAGAGGTAAGTTGCCTGACTTTCTTACCGAAGCAAGCATAAATATAAATAACAACCAGATGTTATTGCTGTCACATCTTCAACTTATGATCTTTAATAAATCAAGATGGGACAAAGATATAATGTGTGACAGGTTATATTTTGTGTGTGACAGGTTATTTATACTGTGAGACAGGTTATATTTACTGTGTGACAGGTTATATTCACTGATGTAAATTCTCACTGAATCACAGTAAAACCTGAAGACTCGAGTTTACTGTGATTTAGTTTTTTTGAGAAGGTATGAATTTTTAATTCGCAAAAAATGCAGTTATATTGGTACCTGAACAAGTGGACAGGTAATGAGGTTTTGCTATCTTCAAGGATAAATCACTGTTTATTGGTCTTTAAATTAATGATTTATAGGAACCACAAAATTCAGACAAATTGGCATAATTGTCGAGTGGATTGTTTAAGTAATGGTGGCCATATCTAATGGCAATTTGCCATCATAGGCATATGCTTGAAAGGCATCAATGCCAGTATGCTATGTCAAATATGGTCAAATTCTGTCTACACTGTATGAAGATAAATGTCATTTACAGATTTTTGTATCAACATTAATGGTGGCCATACTTGAAACAGGATTGGTCTCATTTGCAATAATCTGCAAGAACTTGATGCAAGAATGCTCAATTAAAACCTGGTCAAACTTTGTCTAGCTGCTTTATAGAAGTTTAAAGGTTTTTCCATTTTTAGTCATGGTGGCCAAATAAGATGAGGAATTGATGTTATTGGTACAAACTCTGAATGCCCAATGCTTTACTGGTACAAACTCTGAATGCCCAATGCTTTACTGGTACAAACTCTGAATGCCCAATGCTTTATTGGTACAAAATCTGAATGCCCAATGCTTTACTGGTACAAACTCTAAATGCCCAATGCTTTATTGGTACAAACTCTGAATGCTCAATGCATTATTGGTACAAACTCTGAATGCCCAATGCTTTACTGGTACAAACTCTGAATGCCCAATGCTTTACTGGTACAAACTCTGAATGCCCAATGCTTTATTGGTACAAACTCTGAATGCCCAATGCTTTATTGGTACAAACTCTGAATGCCCAATGCTTTATTGGTACAAACTCTGAATGCTCAATGCATTATTGGTACAAACTCTGAATGCCCAATGCTTTACTGGTACAAACTCTGAATGCCCAATGCTTTATTGTTACAAACTCTGAATGCCCAATGCTTTATTGGTACAAGCTCTGAATGCCTAATGTTTTATGAGAAAGTTTATTGGTTTTGTTAAGGGGTGGTTATATTTTCTGCAATGGAGACTATTTTTAATGGTGGATCTGCATTATTTGTATACAACTGAAAGGTCTTGATGCCAGAATACAGTTTAATTTTGTCAGATTCTGTTCAGCACTCTATGAAAGGATATTGTTGAAAGTTTTTGTTCCATTCTTAGTAACACAAGTTCCATTCTTAGTAACAGCAGCCATATTTGATGGCATGTTAGCAGCAACTGTGCCAGTTTGGAAGGTCTCCATGCCAGAATGACAAATTTGGTTGAAACTGGTCCAGCATTAAGGTTTTTAAAATAGTAATTATGAATGGACTAAGAACATTGTACGATGTATGCCAGATGCAGAACCATGCCATAAAATGACTCTACCATACAGCCAGGTCAGCTAGATATTATCACCACATAAATAATACCAGTTATACAATACCAGCATTAACACATTTTCCTTTTCAACTTTCATCAGATTATTGTTAAAATATAACAAGACATTTTGATGAATTATATATCTATGTCACAATTAGTTCTATGACATAAATCCCAGAAGCTCCCCTTGAGAAAATTAACCTATTACCAGAGAAAAAAATAACCATTTTTATTAAGGGGCTATTCCAGAAATCATGGTGTGGGAGGGTCGGATGGCAGTACAATTAAAATATTATACCTAGTATGGTTTTTCAATTTATAAAATACGCATTATGGGGTCAAAAATGATTTTTGATTTATGCCTGGTGGTGATTTTTGGCATATGATGCAATTGATATCGAACAAAATCTGGCATAAAAGAGCAACACAATGGAAAAAGAAACTTGCATGTTTGACCTAATTTTCAATATATGGACATTTAAGTTGTGGTGTGGGGTTAAAACGCATTGCCTATCAAAAAGTTGGAATTCACAGACAGCGTAGATGGTGTCGGAATAGGGTAGCCACTTACTACCGGGCCTAGCAAACTTAAACGACCTAATATTGAGCCATACCTGCATCAAATCAATAGAAGGTACATTTATTTTCTCAGAATTTCAAGTATAGCATTCATTATTTATTTAATTCAATGATAGATGATACAAAACTAGAGCGTTGATGAAATTTGACCTGGTACTCGACATTTGCATTACTAGTCACGTGACTACCCAACTCTCGCAACCTGTCCATGACATCAGGTTCAATAGTCACGTGACTAAAACCCCTTTCTAATGTTGTTGTACAAAAAAATTCGAAAATATTAAATGAAAGTCACGTCATGTTTGTTCAAAACAAAAGGACACATAATTCTCTACATATTTATTCCGAGAACAATGGCCAGAAACCTGTCAATATCACAGTGACATGGATAAAGCCAGATTCAGAAAACAGAGAGCATGTCAACATGGTAGTCAGTAGTATTGTTTAAGTTTGCTAGAGCTGCTAGTAAGTGGTTACCCTATGTTGACACCACATGGCATTGGCAAATTCGAACTTTTCAAAAGGCAATGTATTCTGACCCCACACCTAAACATTAATGTCCAAATATCTAAAAAGGGGTGGAAAGGGTCAGAGTAAACTCAAACTATGGGTGCTCAAATAAATTTGTTGTCACAGGGGAGTAAACAAACTATATACTGCTCCCTATATCCTGAAAATATCATGAAAACAAGCCATCTTAGGGACTGCCTTTTATCTTAATAATTATCCATTCATGAAAGGTTGAATCTTCGCAAATGAATTTCATGCATGGTGGTGCTTGAAAAAATATATATTTCATCCGGGGTGGGTGATATTAATTATATTTTATGCCTGGTGGATGAAGATAAAAAAAAGTGGTGTCTGCCCCCACCCCCCATTATTATTATTTCTGGAATAGTCCTAATTAGCATAAAACTGTACATGAAATCTATGTAATATGAATTTTAAATGTATTCTAGATGGCTACCTTAATCTGCACTATGTTACCTAGCAACAACCACATAGGTGTATAATTAGATAATAATGTTAAAAGTTATCAGTGTAGTCAATATGATGTAATGATTCACACCTAGTCAGCCATTACCTTGGTCACTGGTCTATTGAACTACCAATGTATTAAGTTTTGACTGATATATTGTCGGAGTCATGGATTCATCAGTTTAGTTTGCTTAGTCATTTTGAGTATAGGATTTAGTCAGTGAAATGACTTAGGTAATGAGTTTTTTACATGTTACTCAGAGCATGAAATTCAATTTCTGTGTGAAAAATTGAAATAAATTCATTATTAAAACAGTTTAAAGACAAACCATTTAATAACCATGATGACCCTAAGTTAAACAGATGAAATAATTTATAACTGCCATTAAGAATGTTCAAGTGTTGATGGAAATGGGGAAGTTTTTTGATACTTTGTGTGCACTATGCTCGCAGAAGAAAGTCTAAATAATCTTCAAATCAGGATAAAGGTAACATATGAGGTACGATAGAGCTATCCTGCATCAGTGATCTGCACTGGAAAACACAATCGTACACATATAGGAATGTGAGTAAAAAAGATCCCTACTTATACCACATTTTATTAAAGTTTGACTAGTATTTTATTAAAGTGTTTGTCATGAGTACTGCCATGTCCAAGGGTAAGTCATCTTTTCAAAAGGAAATTTACAAGATGGGCCACAATGGATTTATAGGGGAAATACTGTATTTCAGCATCTGATTGAGCTCTGATTCTCCATTTCCTGCCAATTTCCCACTTTACAGACTGCATCACCAATGTGGACTTTGTGTAGAAAACCTCCTGGTGTTCTAACTGCTCAACTCCTGTGATCCTGGCTAGGAACTTGTTGGCACTCTGATGAATTCCTGTGTGTGTGCATTCTGCTTTGTCAAATGGACTGGTCCCCCTCTATGACGGATTTCGACCAAACCACTGGAATCTTTGTAGGCTACAGCTGCTAAATGGTTCACCACTAACCTGAAGAAAGAAAACCAAATAATTACAAAGTCAAGACATATAAGCAGTAGAGGGGCCAGTAAACAGTAAAACCTGAATGAACTTTAAAAACCAAATTTCTACAAGGTCACTGAAGTGTGATATATAAGTCACAGAGACCTTTTTGCAATAAAGGTGTAGAACATATATGAATGCATCCTCTCTGCAAGTTTCATCATTCTAGGTTGGATAGTATGCACACACCATGACAAAACCTCATGTGTCATGAGCTGAACACAAAAATTTAACCAAACCCAGTAAACGATGAAATACAAGTCACATTGAGCTTTTTTTTTTGTATGAGTGTGGTACATGTACTAGCACAGATACATATCATCAACTACTTCATGATTCTAGCATGAACAGTGCCTGAAAATGGACATTGTTAACCCAAGATAGTGAAGCATAAAATATGAACCATAATGATCTACTAAAATATGGACTATAATGACCTACTTCTGCAATGAGTGTATAGTACTCATGAAGATGCATCCTATCACTAAGTTTCATGATTCTAGATGGGATATGTACATAGCATGCAAAAAACCTAAGTGGTCATGAGCTAACTGCAACAGCTTAACCTAAGCCAGGAAAATGTGAAATGTAGGTCACAGTGGCCATCTTTTATTGTAAGGGTGTGGTACTAATAGAGATTTGATGATTCTAGCTTGCATAGAGCACGAGAAATTAACTTAAAGCACAAAATTTAACAAAAGTCAGTTAAGTGTGAAATATAGGTCACACGGAACTACTATTGTGATCATGGTGTACTTCTCATCAAGATGCATCACCTCACTAAGTTTCATGGTTCTAGGTATAACAGTATGTATACAGGGTGCCAAAAACTTAAGCCAAATGCAAAAACTTAACAAAAATTGTACAAATAACGTACATGAAAAATTTAGCCCCCTCCCCTGGGGGTATAACAGAATGTATATAGGGTGCCAAAAACCTGATCTAAATGCAGAAACTTAACCATGAATAATCATATAATGTACAGGTACAATGTTAGCTCCCATAGCCCCTCCCCATGGTGGGTAGATGTCATGAAACCCACCCACTCCAAACTGTTGCCTAGGACCTAGGAAGAAAGAATGGATGAGATGCAGTGAAGCTGTGTATATATATGACTTATGCTTTTTTATGTGCAGACACAAATAGTGATGCCAAAGCCAGGAATATTACAATAGCTTCCTTCTAGTTTGCAATAGCCATTCCATCAATACACCTTTTTGGTAATGGATGGTCAGTTTATTCTGCAATGATGTTAAACACACAGATCCTAACACAGATAATGTGACCAAATCTCTATTTCGTATGCATTTCATTTGCACTTTGTTTGCATTTGAACTGCATTCAAAATTCATTTCGCTTCTGTTCCATTTGTGTTCATTTGCATTCCATTGGCATTGTAGTCATGCTTGCATTTCATCTATCTCATTATTTTTCATTTAGGGTCTCAAAATATACATTCAGATTTTGCATTTATTGCTTCCATCCATCGTTTACCTTTAGCTGCCACTTTCCATTCGGAACAAAATGGAAATGCATTTACCAAAGTTGGGGTTTCTGTATTCATGAGTGCCAAAGGGAGAGAACTACATCATTTGCATTGTCTTAATAAAAGTGAGCTTTAATGAGAAAGCAAATCCACATAGTACAAAAGACAGCACTGAATTATGATGAGTTGAAATATTGCCAGAACTGCAATAAATGTAAAACTTTGGTTGTCGAGTATTTGTCAGCAAATTATATTTTGTATTTTGTTTTGTTCAAATAAAGATTGTATATATACAACCACTGGCGATGATTTTATCACATCAATAACATTTGTCTGTCTTGACATAAACGGTGTCATGACTTGTAAGGGGTTAAAAACTCGGTCAGTGTAAAGAATGTCATCACATCAATGGCAGTTGTCTGTCTTAACATAAACAGTGTTATGACTTGGGTGAAAAACTCAGTCAGTGTAAAGAATAGTATCCTGGATTATCAAGCGAAAGGTCTTTCTACTGCAGAAATTTAGCTGCAACTTGAAAATAATTGATTTTCAAATCCATTAATGAAGTGCATTTGTGTTTCATTTCGTTTTCAAGTATCATTCATCATTCTGTGTTCTGCACTTTGCATTTGTGCTCTGTTTTCTTCAAAATGCATTCACCATTTCATCTGCATTAAGTCTGTATTCATTCTTCATTTACTTTTTGTTTTCATTTCAATTACCAGGGTCTGTAACAGTTAGCAGAGCCTCAGTCAAGGGAGATCAGGCACTCAGATAATTTGAATAAAGCCATTCAACATTAACTTTAATTCTAAAATTCCAGCAATATGGTGGAAATAAATTATACTGGAAATGAAAGCAGATTTTGTTATTTACTTGTATGGGTCCACACAATTGATGAGCAAATATACATACTGAAGATTTGTCTCCACTGTTGATCTTTAAGCCCAAGTTAATGACATTTTCTTTTCATATTAAGCAGTTATTTTCATATATAAAAGGGATTTCATACAGATGTGTTTGTGATAATCTTATTATTCTTCATTTTATTAAACAGGATACTCGGACCAGAACTGACTTATATATACTTGCTTATAAGCTGAGTCCAACATCAAGCAACATGGAACCTGATCTGCCGTCACATAATGCATATGCAGATCAGGGTCTGTCTTGTTTGTTCTACTGATTACTTCTAACAAAATGCATAGACCCAGATTTGCCAGCATATTATGTGATGGAAGATCTGGATCTGTGGAGTTTGCAGTTGGACTCGGCTTATAAGCAAGTATATACAGTATGTCATCACTGATGTGTACAATGCAAGTAATGCCTGGGAGAGAACTACTTACACATTGTCAAATATGGATAAATAAGCACTTGTGCAAATATAAGCACATATAAAAAAACACATACAAGCCTTCCTATTTTCTTTAAGAAAAAGTTAGCACTAAAGCAGAAATTAAATAGAATATGTAAGAAGACATGTCTTTGCTCTGCAACTCTTTTTAATCAAAGCAGACGTGCTACTACTTTTGACTGCATAACAATTACTAGTGTAATATTTTAGACCAAAATAAAAGTAATTAGTGTAAGATTTTGTCTGTTTTTTTGCTGGTTTTAATGACACTTTTAACACATTATTGGTTATATCATGCCATGAAAATGGGGGCTAAGTGTCTTTCTCAAGGACACACCAAGGCAGTCAACACAGGCTGGCCTGGGCGTGTAACAGGCTTGTTACCCTTGCATTACAAGTCTGACCCTCTACCAACCTAGCTACCACAGCTCACTAATTAGTGTAAGATCAGTCACTTGTAACATGACATACTGTACAGTACTGTGATACTTAACTCTTGATAAGCACATACAGCCATCTGTAACATGGCATGTTGTACAGTAGTTTGATATTTAACTCCTGATAAGCACATACAGCCATCTGTAACATATCATAGTATACAGTAGTTTGATATTTAACTCTTGATAAGCACATTCTGCCATCTGTGACATGGCATGCTGTACAGTAGTTTGATATTTAACTCATGATAAGCACATACAGCCATCTGTAACATGGCATGCTGTACAGTAGTTTGATATTTAACTGTTGATAAGTGCATACAGCTGTCTGTAACATGGCATATTGTACAGAAGTTTGATATTTAACTCATGATAAGTGTATACAGCTGTCTGTAACATGGCATACTGTACAGTAGTTTTATATTTAACTCTTGATAAGTGTATACAGCCATCTGTACATCTGTAACATGGCATGCTGTACAGTAGCTTGATATTTAAGTGTTGATAAGCACATTTGCTTATTATCCAGATTTTGTGACAACTCACCATATGCTGTGGCTTCCTGTTAACTGAATGTCAAAGAAAAGAAGTGATAACAGTGATGTGATGATCTGAAAAAAAGAAAAAAAAACTGAGCAAACTTTTTATAATTTGTATTAAAAAATTGTAACATTTATTTTCACATGTTTCACCCTTAGAGTTTCTTTTTCTTTCTTTTTCCTAATGTATTTATACAGTTTGCACATTATATCATACATATTCATGTTTACCTCCCTTGAAATTTGTGTAAGCCATCCAAAGGATTATCTTTCCATAATTTATACAAAGCCAAAAATCATCAGATTCTATGAAAAGTTTGACAAATTATAACAACTTTATGTCCAGAAAATGAACCACCATTAATTTAAGTAAGGAAATCAATGATATTCAAGGTATAATGTAATTTTGCAGTTCAAAGTAAAACCTAGAAATAACAGTTTCAAGTGCAGGAAAAATGAATGTATATGACTTAAGGTGAAAACTGTATAGATAATATAATTTTGCAGTTCAAAGTGAAACCTAGAAATAACAGTTTCAAGCAAGGTAAACATGAATGTATATGACATGAGGTAAAAACTGTATATATAATATAATTTTGTAGCTCAAAAGTAAAAACCTAGAAATAAGTTTCAAGTGAGGTAAACATGAACGTATATGACATACGGTGAAAACTGTATAATCAATGTAATTTTGCAGCTCCAGGTTAAAATATAGAAATATGTTAATAGAACACAGAACTTAACCAGATATACAAACATACAGACAGATGAACCAACAAGACTAGCTGTATATGCAACTTTCACAATTGTAATTTACCACATGATGCCATTGATATACTGTTGTTTTGTTCATGTCATAGGTTTGATATTTAAGCAATGAAATATTATTTTATGTCAATCTTTTGTTTGTAAAATATGGAAACTATAAATCTAGTTTCATAAATATGATATAAATTAAGCACTTAGATAAGATCTTCCATTTATTGTTCTAGTAATAATAACAGCATATGTGACCCAAAAGATGGAAGACAACATGTCTTAGGGTAATTTGTAGCTTCACCATATTTTGTTGTCAGGTGTGAATGGTGACAAGACATCCAATGGCAATGGATTTTATGTATCGATGGCAGCATTTCTTAGATTAGAACAGAAGGAAGCATATAAACCTTTACAGCCAGTATTTTCCTATGTAAATATTGTTTTTTAATTGTATAATTATTACCCAGTGAACTTTGATATTTTTTAGCATTCTAACTCAGTTTCAGAACACTAATTTCTAAAATAACTTAGGTATACGACTGATACTATGGAGAAAAATGATAATTTTGCCCATGATAAAAGCATGCCTCACAGTAAAAATATCAAGCACAGTGATGACAACTTGATCATTTTGCCCATGATAAAATCATGTTTGACAATAAAAATATCAAGCACAGTGATGACAACTTGATCATTTTGCCCATGATAAAATCATGTTTGACAGTAAAAATATCAAGCACAGTGATGACAACTTGATCATTTTGCCCATGATAAAGCATTTGTGACAGTAAAAATTTTAAGTACAGTGCTGACAGGTTGATAACTTTTTCCATGATAAAAGAATGCCTGACAGTAAAAATATCAAGCACAGTGATGACAACTTGATCATTTTGCCCATGATAAAATCATGTTTGACAGTAAAAATATCAAGCACAGCAATGACAAGTTGATTATTTTGCCCATGATAAAAGCATTTGTGACAGTAACAATTTTAAGTACAGTGCTGACAGGTTGATAACTTTTTCCATGATAAAAGAATGCCTGACACTGAAAATATCAAGCACAGTGCTGACAGGTTGATAACTTATTATATAAAAATCAATGCAAATGTTATGTCACTCACCTTGGCAGCTCCAGTAACTCTTGATAAATAAGAACTGTCCATGTCTGAGTCTTGTAGACTTATTAAGTTAAGGCTAAGAAAAACTCCAAATACACCACTGATTAAAACAAGAAAGAAACAATGATATATAAATGTAACTATTGGTGCTATTAAAATGCTCTTTAAAGCCTCTAGATGTATGAATGAAAAAAGTCATAATTTTTGTCAATGCATCAATGGCCAATGCTGTATTTATCAAGGCTGTAGACTTTCTGTAGAGTCAATGAATGTCTTGATAAAAATGACAGTGACCATTGAAATGTAGGCAAGAAAGATTTTATTGTAATATTAATAATAATAATAATAATTACAACTTATGTGATAGGTACATCACAAAGGACCCTACTTGCTCCAATTTGGTCAGTGTAAACCAGACTGAATGTCATGTGCTATGATGTTACAATGAAAGCGCCATGTATTGGAAAATAAATTGGATTATCCCATGCACTGGTAATGATTAGATCCAATGTTGGCTTTTCTTGACCCAATTTAGTGCCAGTCTGCCACTGTAAAAGTCCACAGCAAGCAATAATTTTCATTTGGAAGTTTTGTGATGACAGCTAAGGTGCACATAACTCAACAGTCAGGAATTAACAGACTTTAGAAAAACTACTTTAATATTAAACATTAGAACAACAATAACTATATCATTTAAGATCAGTAAAGGCACCTATATGACTATGTTGACATATGCTTTAGAAAAGTCAAACAGTTTACTGATTTTTTTTTCATCTATTATGTTTTTGTCACTTGTGTTGTACTAGACAAAGGAAGGCTTTATTGTCTGTCATGTTTTGTCACTTGTGTTGTACTAGACAAAGGAAGGCTTCATTGTCTGTCATGTTTCGTCACTTGTGTTGTACTAGACAATGAAAGGGTTTATTATCTGTCATGCTTTCTAATGAACTCAAACTTAAAAAAGAAAACTATGAATGTTTCAGCCAAGAGGAAATCACCCCAATCAATTAAAGGCCTTCATGAATGCCTTAATGATACATGATGTCACAATGTCATTTATTAAACAGTTAAATGTGTACACAATGGGAACTACTGTAATAATTCTCAATAGTTTTTCAAATTTATGGCAGAAAGTCTATGCATGTCCTTATTCAGTGATATACATATGCCAACTGAACTCCACTAATAACTTACATAAACTGCATTCTGTGCTCAAACTAATGAATTTATAAATGCCAAGATGTTAAGTTTTAAAATGACACAAAATGGTATAGAAATGTCTCCCACTCTTTCTTACATGAAAAATGAGACTCTTCATTTTGTGGTTTTGATATTACATATTTCATTCAAACTGACACTTTAAAGAACTCATATTTCATCACATTATAATTATAATTCCTTCATTTTTAAGAAAAGCTTCATCAAGGATATAAGGGTTATTCCGATTAAATTAACCAGGGAGTGAACACCATGCAGTAAATCATTTGGGGGAGGCGGGTGGGGTGGTGGTGAACAAATAACCCACCAGAATACAAAAGAAAGAAAAAAACAGCAATATATATATATATATATATATATATATATATATATATATATATATATATATATATACACCTTTAACTTTTAATTTGATTGGTGATGGAGATCATAAAGAAAATAATTGTTTTATACAGCTCCCAAGTAATTTCAATGCACTGTTGTAAGAAAGTACTGATATACACATGATATCCATATATATATATACATATATATATATATATATATATATATATATATATATATATATATATATATATATATATATATATATATAAATGGACAGACAGACAGACAGATACAAAGACATATAGACAAATAGAGATATAGATAGGAAATACAATAAATAAAACCACAAATATAAAATATTAGAGATCAATATTTGCATACTTGCCTCATTATACACCCCATGTAAAACTCAGAGAAATATAAATATGGATAGTTTACTGCCTCTACAGCATCACCTGTAAAATAGCAAGTGTCAAACTTTAGACTTGTGACTTGCATCAATATACATGGTCATTTAACGAAAAGGTATGCATTCAATATACTGGAGTCCCTCAGTCCCTCAGATAATATGGGATCCATTCAATTAGCTACATTAAGCTCCATCATTGCTATTGTATTTATTTCACTTGATTTATGTTCTTGTCTGATAGGGAACAATAATAATAGTTTCACATACAGCATATCCTATATTTGTATGTTTGTTTACAGCTGATGTTGTGAGTAGTGCTGGAGAATATAGACACCTAAAGCAAAAATCAGAAGTCATGACATGACCATGTTATATCTGAATTCATGTTATAACGAAGTGTGCTATAACAGGGCTCCCCTGTATATAGTATGTGCATGTATGTATAAACATGTATAATGTACACAATGAACATCTTAATACTGAAACCTCAAATTATTAAATTATAACGAAAGAAAACCAGCCAATGGGTTATTGCCATTCAAAGAGAAGGGGAGTACAAGCTCAATTTAAATATACTTTTAGGCCTTTGTGGTGGAAACAATGGAAACCAGGCAATAAGAATCTAAACTAGTATGTCCCTTCAAAAATTAAGATCAACCCCATTCAAAATTATTCTTTCTGAATTCTATTTAGTTTTGACAAAATACCCACACTAATTATACAAAATGGGAGGTGGATAGCATACAGATATAAAAGGCCTTTGACTTTTGGACCAAGGGGGGTTACCTCATAGGCCAGCTAGTTTCTCATAGATGGAAGTCTGGAGGAAGTCCAGAAATAACCGATACTGAAACTTCAGTAAACTGAAATCTCTTGGCAACCAAAACAAGTTTCAGGTCCTGACTTTTTACTTTTTAACTTTAATAAACTTCAACTCTGTGAATTAAAACCCTCTGCTCTGAAAACTAAAAGAAATATCGAATCCTAAATTTTAATTTCACACTAAACTGGATTCCATACAACTGAAACAAAACAGTGGCTGTTGTTGGTCAATGCTCATTAAGCAACCTTTAGTCATGCAAAC
Source organism: Margaritifera margaritifera (assembly GCA_029931535.1). Lineage (NCBI taxonomy): Eukaryota > Metazoa > Mollusca > Bivalvia > Unionida > Margaritiferidae > Margaritifera > Margaritifera margaritifera. The sequence goes on from JAQPZY010001645.1 coordinate 92,032, forward strand.
AAAATAAAAACCAACATAGACTGAAATACATACCAATGTAATGGAATCATAATTTTCACATATATCTATTTTCAAAATTGACTGGCTATTCATATTCATAGATTCATAGGTGAAAACAGAGAACATCAGGGAACCAAAACCCCTAAAATATGAAAATTTAATTTGGATCAGAGTGATTTGGGTATTGAGAAGTATATATATATATATATATATATATATATATATATATATATATATATATATATATATATATATACACTTCCCTCAATAACGCCTGCCTGGATAACTCACGAATCCACTTATAATGTGGGGTCAGGCGTGGATCCCATTTTTTCCCCTAGAAAATACAAACAAATAGGCCCCTTTTTGTTGAATATGAATAAATTGCAATCAAAATTGGTAACTAAAACCTTGATATATCGCTCATTTTATAGGAAAAAACGGCAGTTATTGCCTGGAAATTTGAATCAACATCATGAAATTTGCTACATTTACTAAGAAGTAATATATTTTGCTAATGGTAACAAGATTTTCAACATGGGTGTTGTGGATGCCATACTAACTGTCCAAGTGGCGCCATTTACATTTAGGACCAGTCTTCTGGTGAAAATCCCATTTTGATATGACTTTCTGTTCAGGAGAAGTAGCAATAATAAGATTTTAAAGATGGCTGCCATGGTGGCCATACTGGATGTCAGATTGGCACCATTTTTATTTAAGACCAACTAGATGGTATAAGAAGCCTTTTAGTGACCCCATGTTGATATGACCATCCATTCAGGAGAAGTTGCGATAACAAGATTTTCAAGATGGCCACTGTGGCAGACATACTGGATGCCCTAGAAGCACTTTAGTCTATTTTCATTTAGGACCAAGTGGACCTTGGAATGAATGTGCATATAAAGTTTCATCACAATTCTCCAGGTAGTTTAGGAGTAGCAATAACAAACTTGTGCTAATGGACAGAAGGTCGACAGACCACAGATGTTGGACGACTGATGACGGACAAAAGGCCATCCATAAGCTCTTTTTTTCTATGACCACAAGAGCCAAAAATTGATTTTCATTTTGTCATGGTCACTTTGCAATCTACTGGTTAATTATTGATGATAATTACAATGATTGCATAGTACCATGTCCATGTGAATACACTGTACACATACTTTGTACATGTACTATTCACATACAATCTAATTAACATAATCAGCAAAAAGATTACTATGGATGATAGTAATGTGTACAATAAAGTGATAAACTCAATGAATGACTATGTCATGTTACATCAGATTTTTATCCAAGATTGTCTTTCAAGCATGGTGATGTTTATTGTACTTGCAGTTGTAATAAGCACCTATGATCTCATCTTCACAGCTGTACTGGTTTGAGCAGCACCAATTAGTCTTTAATGTGTTAATTGGGACTGAATGTCAATACTGGAGAGTGTACAAGTTTATGTAGAGTAAATATTTCACGACTTAATATATATATAAATTGGGATGAAATTATCTAGTGATTTATAATGACTGAGTTTACTGGATTATTTAAGTAACAGTCTAGACTATATATATATATATATATATATATATATATATATATATATATATATATATAATTGGTTTCATTCATATCAGCACCTTTGTGGTTGACTTGTTAGTTCAATAATTTTGAATGCTTTTCTTTAATTCTTGAGATTAAAAAATTACATTTATAAAAGAAAATCCACAAAAAGCCAAATGTTGTGATACTTGAATCTTAATACTTTTTCCCTTGTCATCTTATTTTTCGACTGTGTGAAGAAATCAACAGAAAAAAAGGCAATGACAAATATTTACCTAAAAGATAACTGCAGGGGGTGAGCACTATCACACTGAAAAAAGAAAGATGACACAAACTGTAAAACATTTGAAAGCAGAATTTCTTAGTGGAATCGAACAAGCTTATCTACAGTTGTTATTGTTCATACAGCCAAACCTTTGTTAAGCAGTCACTTCTGGAAAGTAGTAAAAGCCTTTGTTAAGCAGCCACCTCCAGGAAGTAATTAATGCCTTTGTTATGCAGCCTCCTCTGGGAAATACAGTCAAGCTTTTGTAAAGCAAATAGTCAAGCCTTTATAAAGCAGTCACCTCTGGGAAGTAGAAAAAGCCTTTGTTATGTAGCCACCTAGGAAGTAAGTATTGCCTTTGTTATGAAGTCACCTCTGGGAGATAGTCAAGCCTTTGTTAAACAGCCAACTCTGTGAAATAGTGAATGCCTTTGTTATGCAGTCATCTCTGGAAGATACAGTCAAGCTTTTGTAAAGCAGCGACCTCTGGCAAGTAATAAAAGCCTTTGTTATGTAGCCACCTGGGATGTAAATAATGCCCTTGTTATGCAGTCACTCTGAGAAGTATTAAATACATTTGTTATGCAGCCAACTCTGGGAGATAGTCAAGCCTTTGTTAAGCAGTCAACTCTGGGAAGTTGTAAATGCCTTTGTTATGTAGCCACCTGGGAATTAATTAAACCCTTTTGTTGTGTGGCCGCTCTGGGAAGTACTAAAAGCCATTGGTATGAAGTCACATTTGGTTAACAGCAAAATCCTTTGTTAAGCAACCACCTCTCGGAAGTAGTAAAAGTGACCTCTTGAGACAGGTAGATGCATAATACATGTTCATTTATTCTAAAATTTGGTTATAGGGACTTGAAAATGTGGCTTTTTATGACAGGCAAATACTTTACAGATTAAGTGACTTTTAACTTTTAAGGCAGATTCTACTATGTGGATATAATGCATATTAAAAGATCATATTGCATAGTAAAAGATCATTTGCATAGTATAAGATCATATATGCATAGTATAAGATCATAATATATAAGATCATAATGCATAGTATAAGATCATAATCTATAAGATCATTTGCATAGTATAAGATCATAATGCATAGTATAAGATCATAATGCATATTATAAGATCATATATGCATAGTAAAAGATCATTTGCAAAGATTAAAATGAAAGATTTCCATTACAGTTTTTACTGGAGTCTAAAGTACCATATATCTGAGAATAACATGGATCAGTTAAAACAGTGATGTCCACTAAAACCTACTCATTTTAGGACATTAATAAACAGTGATGTCCACTAAAACCTACTCATTTTAGGACATTAATAAACAGTGATGTCCACTAAAACCTACTCATTTTAGGACATTAATAAACAGTGATGTCCACTAAAACCTACTCATTTTAGGACATTAATAAAAAGTGATGTCCACTAAAACCTACTCATTTTAGGACATTAATAAACAGCTTTACTTAAATTTACCTACACATTTTGCATCTATAGAAAATGACACCTGTCCATAATGGACAACATGGTGTGGTCACTGAGTGTTCTTTATTAACAGGTTTTGTTGTTGTGTTAATTTATACTGACAAGAAAACATAAACTGGTGTCAACTGTAAAAGTCACTTCAAAGTTCAAAGATCAGATTTGTGTGCTATAAAACTTTAACTAAAGCTAATTCCAGGGCAAATAACCATGCTTTTTATTACATATTCTCCACCCTGCCTGCACCGTAACCCAGAAGTCATAATCTAAATTCCATTACATATTCCCCACCCCAACTATACCATGATCCAGGGGTCATAACCTAAATTCCATTATATACTTACATATTCCCCTACATACCTACATATTCTTGCCCCACCTGGACTGTGACCCAATGGTCATAACCTAAATTCCATTGCATACTTAAATATTCTCTGCACCACCTGCACTGTGACCCAGGGGTTGTAATCCAAATTCCATTACATACTTACATATTCCCTGCCCGACCTGGACCATGACCCAGGGGTTGTAATCTGAATTCCACTACATACTTACATATTCTCTGTCCCACCTGGACCATGACTTAGGGGTCATAACCTAAGTTCCATTACACACATATTCTCCACCAACCTGGATGATTACCCAGGGGTCGTAAACGAAATTCCATTACATACCTACATATTCTCCGTTGCAACATAGGCTGTGACCCAGGGGTCATAACCTAAATTCCATTACATACTTACATATTCTCTGTCCCATCTAGGCTGTGAACCAGGGGTCATAATATAAATTCCATTAAATACATTATGGGTCTTCTTGCTATGACTGCATGTTTCAAGCTTGGTCAGAACAATATTTTAAAGAATTACTGTAATTGGAAACTTTATATAGTTCAGAGATGCTGCCAAGAATTTATTAAGAGAAGGCAGCACCCCCCTCCTGCCATCAACACAACATGGGAAAGTGAAAGAAAAGGAGGAGAGTATCTTCAGACAGCAATATTACTTAAACACTTGAATATACACTAGCACCTTTTGTAATTATCACCTCCTTAATTTCCCATTTCACTACTATGGAATTATCATCTCCTTAATTCCCCATTTCACTACTATGGAATTATCATCTCTTTAATTCCCCATTTCACTACTATGGAATATCACTCCTTAATTCCCCATTTCACTACTTTAGAAGTATCGCCTCTTTATTTCCCCATTTCACTACTTTGCATTCCTGCCAGTACTGACTTGAAAATAATCAGTAATTTTACATAATGCCATGCCTGAGAGCACTGACTTGAAAATAATCAGTAATTTTGCATACTGCCATGCCTGAGAGCACTGACTTGAAAATAATCAGTAATTTTACATAATGCCATGCCTGAGAGCACTGACTTGAAAATAATCAGTAATTTTACATAATGCCATGCCTGAGAGCACTGACTTGAAAAATAATCAGTAATTTTACATACTGCCATGCCTGAGAGCACTGACTTGAAAATAATCAGTAATTTTACATACTGCCATGCCTGAGAGCACTGACTTGAAAATAATCAGTAATTTTACATAATGCCATGCCTGAGAGCACTGACTTGAAAATAATCAGTAATTTTGCATACTGCCATGCCTGAGAGCACTGACTTGAAAATAATCAGTAATTTTACATAATGCCATGCCTGAGAGCACTGACTTGAAAATAATCAGTAATTTTACATACTGCCATGCCTGAGAGCACTGACTTGAAAATAATCAGTAATTTTACATACTGCCATGCCTGAGAGCACTGACTTGAAAATAATCAGTAATTTTACATAATGCATGCCTGACAGCACTGACTTGAAAATAATCAGTAATTTTACATACTGCCATGCCTGACAGTACTGACTTGAAAATAATCAGTAATTTTACATAATGCCATGCCTGAGAGCACTGACTTGAAAATAATCAGTAATTTTACATACTGCCATGCCTGAGAGCACTGACTTGAAAATAATCAGTAATTTTACATAATGCCATGCCTGAGAGCACTGACTTGAAAATAATCAGTAATTTTACATAATGCCATGCCTGAGAGCACTGACTTGAAAATAATCAGTAATTTTACATACTGCCATGCCTGAGAGCACTGACTTGAAAATAATCAGTAATTTTACATACTGCCATGCCTGAGAGCACTGACTTGAAAATAATCAGTAATTTTACATAATGCATGCCTGACAGCACTGACTTGAAAATAATCAGTAATTTTACATACTGCCATGCCTGACAGTACTGACTTGAAAATAATCAGTAATTTTACATAATGCCATGCCTGAGAGCACTGACTTGAAAATAATCAGTAATTTTACATACTGCCATGCCTGAGAGCACTGACTTGAAAATAATCAGTAATTTTACATAATGCCATGCCTGAGAGCACTGACTTGAAAATAATCAGTAATTTTACATAATGCCATGCCTGACAGCACTGACTTGAAAATAATCAGTAATTTTACATAATGCCATGCCTGACAGCACTGACTTGAAAATAATCAGTAATTTTGCATACTGCCATGCCTGAGAGCACTGACTTGAAAATAATCAGTAATTTTACATAATGCCATGCCTGAGAGCACTGACTTGAAAATAATCAGTAATTTTACATAATGCCATGCCTGAGAGCACTGACTTGAAAATAATCAGTAATTTTACATAATGCCATGCCTGACAGCACTGACTTGAAAATAATCAGTAATTTTACATAATGCCATGCCTGACAGCACTGACTTGAAAATAATCAGTAATTTTGCATACTGCCATGCCTGACAGCACTGACTTTAAAATAATCAGTAATTTTACATACTGCCATGCCTGACAGCACTGAATGATGTATTGTCTACTTCTCTCATCTACAGCAAGTAGGCCAATATCTCTGCACATGCTAAGTTTGAGAAAAATGTATCAAATGGAGTACCCTATATGATACATATTTCTGTACCCTGTACGATACATATTTCTGTGCCCTGTATGATACATATTTCTGTGCCCTGTATGATACATATTTCTGCTATAAATATTTAACAGGATTTCCAAGCATTATTTTGTAATCAAAATACAATTGTTGTATTTTGCATGGAGAGACTGCATTCTAACAGAATAAGTTACCTTACTTTTACATTTTAGTTGATATTCTTTCTACATAGTTTTCTCTAAACATTTATAACAAAATTATACTGCCCACAGAGCATATTTCTATGTTGACTTTGAACACTTTTACAGGAGTTTTCTTGCATCACTGTTTTTCAAATGCAGACCTGCAAACCCTAACAAGACCTTCTTGCTAAGGCAGTCATTATTTTTCACAAGCCAGACTAATTTTCAGTAAGGTGGAACAAAATATCATATACAGCTATTGTTGACTCGGAAAATATGCATTTGAAAAGTTCAGAAGTGTGATCTGATACAGTGAAGGTAAAATTATGTTTAACTGAAGAAATTTGTAAAGTATACTTAGATCTCAATGACCTCCAGTTACTTGCCAAACCCTATGGAGATCAATGGCTTACTTACTAGATCTCTCAACTCAATGCATTCTTTGTGCTTTTCAATTTCATGTGGTGGCAGCAATCATCTTACCCGCCATGAGCAATACTAAAATTAACATGACATGATGTCCAATACATGTACTTGTTGCCTTTCCTGCTACTTTTCCAAGCATGGTCAAGAATCTGAATATTCCTTCAAAACTTCTATGCCGACTTTTTAAGAGGCTGATTGTCCCTTTCACCATCAACATGTTCTCATCTGTTGGATGACATTTCTAGATAATGCTATAATTGTAAAAGCAAAGCTTAATCATGCAGGCATATTGCATGAAAAACATGGTCAGATTAAAGCATTGGAGGTATTCCTGTAAAGTTAGTCTGGTTCCCTGACAAACTCCACTGAATCTAATATGCAAACCCAGATCCTGACCAAACCTGGATAAGTCAATATCTTGCAAATGGTCATTACATGGCCAACCTACGTACCAAGTTTGGTGAATTTCCACTTAGCAGCTAGGGAGGTCACATAAATATGGACAGATAGAGGAAAGGACAGACAGATGGAAGTTATCACAATCCCTGATGCTTGTTTAAAAAGCGCAGAAATAATAGCAATGAACTTTACGCTTGTCTACCCAGGGAAAATATTCTTAGTCCTTCAACTTTTTACCCACCTGTACAAGTAATTGCAGTAAAGTCTATCACTGGCTCTGAAAAATAAGAACCATAAGCAGTGTTCATCATTTTAGGTTACATCAATTCACCATGGACTCTAAATATTCATCATTGGTGTAGGAAAGTTGGCACCAATAAAGTCCATAAAAGACCACTAAAAATAAAGACAAAAGATGGTTAAGGTTGAATTTGGACTGAATCAATTACATCTCATGCTGAATTAATGAATAAAGTGCACCTCTTGCCCCAAAGATGTCTTAAGATGATAAATTTCATTGACTAGTAGAAATAAATACTGATTTTGCATGGATAGAAAATGAAAGGAAGAGAAGATGAAATATTAAACAAAATCCCTGTTGCTTTCCAAAGCAGCTTGCAGGAAAGGAAAATGTAGAATCAAGTGTCAAAAATAAATTCCAGAGGAGAAAAAAATAAATTCTTGATATGGAAGGCCCATTGCAATGGAGGCTGTTTATGAAATGAGTTTGAAGTTTCTTGAATAACAAGAATAGGTAAGAATATTTGTATCTCCAGTTTGTTTCTAAAAAAAACCTAACTTTTGGGCAAATATGGGCCCCAATTTTTACATTTCTGGAATGAACACTGCATAAGACTATTAAAGCAAAAAAACAAAAAAAAACTATTAAAACTAATGTACAATCTTCCATCCATTGACATAATTTTTTTAAAAATCCTTTTAATACGTAAAATTCACGGATAGTTCATCTAAATGAGTGAGACATCTCTCTCTCTCTCAATCTATCTATCTATCAATCTATCCATTCATCTATTAGAGACAACTCATAAGTCAATACTTTAGGACTCTCTCACTCCAACTGAGCTGGATTTACTGTGAAGTAAGAATTAAAAAAAACACAACATCAAATCCTGAATGTGATTACTTTTGTTATGCATAAAACCAAATGGGTGTTTATATTTTCTTATATTGAACACTGAAAATTTACTTCAGAACTATAATGTAGCGAATTTGCTAAGAGAAGACAGTGATCAAAGTACTTGTTTTGCACATCCTTGAACTCTGGTTAATTTCCTTGTCAACTTATGCAAGCAATAATGACATAACATGGTACCATAAAATTAAAAGGCATCATATTATTACACAAGGCAAATGAAAGAGCATGATCTCACATAATTAGATGTGCTTAACCACATGTATTACAAACTGCTGCAATTTTTTTATTGAATATTCATATAGTATATTTTGTAATTTGATAAATAAAATCTCACATTTGTCTTTATTTAATGAAAGGCTTGCAAAAGATATAAAGTATTTGGCTTGCTACATAAATTTTATGTGAAACGAACACGGACAAAAGATTGTCTAGGATCATGTTTTTCAGATTACACCATCTTAAATAAGATCACAGAAATTGATGCACAATTAAACAAAGAGAAAGAATTTAAGTGAGAGATTAAATTTAAGGTGACAAATTAATTTTTATTTTAAATACTCACTCAAGCTTTAATCTTCCCCTCATTAATTTTGAATAGATTCCAAGAGCACCTGTTAGAGAAACAGAAAAATGAATCTGAGCCAAACTTATTATATATGCATCTTAATTGCAGTAATAAAAATTCTAGTATTATCATCATCATAATCATCGTAATCATCATCATCATCACCACCATCATCATCACCATCGTTATCATCATCATCCAGAATAGGACCAGCATTGCGATGGAATATAGGCATTACTACAACAGCAAAAACTAGTATTTATGTATGTACATGTTTGTATATATGCATGGAGTTTTAAAGGCACATCAACACAATCCTGTCTATATAGTGCCAAGCAAAAGTAGCTATCCCCCCAAAAGGCATATAAAACAAAGATAAAGGCAAATTAAGGTAGAATCATTAAAATATAAAGTCAAATTTGTTACATAAACTGCACCCTTTAAAAAGTCCAACACATTCTCATCTGGAATATGATCACAGGATGCAATCTGGTGCAAAATGGTTGCCTCAGTTGGTCACTTTTTACAACATGCAGAAAGGCGCAGTCTTTTACAGACGACAAATTTGACTACTAATCCGACTTAGAAATGTAATATGCATATATGTGGCTGTAAGTATGTTCCCCTTTTCAAAGATCCCATGGACTGCTAGAATGACTGTCAGTTTTTGAAACAGCAATAGGAATCATCCAATTTGTAGACCATAAAAATGCTATGGATTTTACAGAGTATTAAATCTTACCTGCCTTTTTGTGAACAGTACACTGATTTATGTTATAAGACTTTGCTGTCACTGCTGAAAAAGTATTAGAGTGTTCCCTCTTTATAACACTGTTCATGGGAACCATAAAAGTGACCAGCATTATAAGTGAGGGAACTTTATACTGAGGGATGTTCTTACAAGACTGTCATAATAGTACATGTAAACACAGAAACAGTGTATATTATAGTGTAAAACCATATGATATTGGTCCGTATCACCAAAAGCTAATGTAAAATAATTTGAGCAGCAATGATCACAAAATTCAAAAAATTTAATAGGATCCATGACCATGCCATATTATGAGGTGGCAGTATACTGAGGGGTTTTATATTAATGGACCACTGTAATTTAATCTGGTTATCTGCTAATTCAGGTGAGAAAAGATTTTTTTTAAATGTGATGTAATCAATATGAGTGTATACCAAAGAACGTCATACCTGTTGATAATATATGAACACACATCCAGAAATACCCATCCGTCACAAACTGGAAAATATATTAAAAACAGCAAACATGTTACAAGGAGTAACTTTGATTTGTTTTACATGCAGTATTTTCTAATATGTATGTGATATAACCTTAAAAGCTTTAACATACAGAGCTCTAAGCATTACATAAGTGTATTTAAATAAATACAAGAATTTCTGTAATGTGATTGAGGTTCTAAGAACAGTTTCATTTTAAGAATTTAGCCCAAAGTTGTCAGCATTTTTTTCCTGCCATAAGCACAGTCAATGCTTATTATTGCACATTCCAATCCGTATAAAAACAACAATATATACTAAAATAAATGGTCATCAGGTTACTGAAAAACCTGAATAATCAACACATACATTAATATAAGTGCATATGGGCCATCCCATATTTCTGTGGCAAAAAATGTACACAGTAATATATACGTAAGTGGGAAATATATAAAATTATTAGTGAAATATTTGTCAAATTTGTAATTCCTATATTTCCACATCTGAAAAATATATCCGTATATTTACACATGTGAAAATTCATGATTCCTATTATGCCATCCAATGTTTGATTGTGTGTTCCTATAGAAGCTATACCTGTAGCAAGAAAAAAGAGCATTTTGTGAGATTGAGCAATAAATGGGTACTTAATTACCTTTTAGACATGGAAATTATTTTTTGTTGAAGATATCTGACTCACTACAATTTGCTTCTTTACAAAGTTATGTCCCTTGTACTACCTAGACAACAATGTTAAAAACCCAGTATACTGCATCACTCAATCAGATTTGCAATTGTGCTCAGATAGGGTAAAATAGTTTACAAAATGTCAAAAATGTAATTTATTGCAATAGATTAGGTCCTTCTAAAGTTACTATTCTCTCAACTTGCAGATAATTTTTGAGCAGCCAATAAATGTAAGTGAAATTGAGGTGAACTTAGGAAAAGGGGGGTGGGGGTGATGTGCCAAGGAGTGAGTTTAATCTTCTAAGCCCTGATTCAAAAGCAAGTCTGGTATATAATAAAAAGTTAATTTTCTTTTCCTACATAAATACATATTTTCATCATGTTGCACAAAAAATACAGAGATGTATTATAACTCCTGGCTCACAACACATTAAAATATAATATTTATTGTCTTACACAATGAAATATATCTGGTATTATTGTAGGAAATGAAAATGTCCTCTACGTATTTATTAGGGAAGACAAAATATAAGACACAGATACCTAATCTTGTAATGATTGCAATGACTATTTATCTATATACCATGTCCACAGTTTGTCTTGTAATCCAAGATTTAAATATTTGGGCAGTTATGTTGGAGTGAGAGGTCAGAGCATATCCCTATCAAAAACATGGAATTTGCTGAAATAATGCAGAAGTAGTCTGGTTGTAGCTTTAAACAGAGGCTAGCATAATTAATGGTAATTAAAGAAAGCATAATTAATGGTAATTAAAGAAAACATAATTAATGGTAATTAAAGAAAGCAAAACTAAACGTATGTTGATGTAGACAGTCATTAGGCAGTTTAGAAGACACAGACCTTAAACTATTTTGTAAACAATGCCCCAATTGAGCATGTACCATCAGATACAACTATTAGGTGTATATATTTATAATAACATGGAATGAAAAACGTTGATTATTTGTGCAAATCCATAGCTGCCACAAAAATATTACTGCTAAGCCACATTACAAAATATTTACACCATGACACCAGTGCACAGTCTGTGTTTATGTTTTGGTTTGGATCAGGTCCTATTCACCTAAATCAGTAAAGCTGGTTCCAGCCTAAGCTCACAAAATCTCACAAATCATTTGACAGTAACAGACAGATAGACATTCAAAGCATGCCATCATATGACACCCACTGGCTAGGCCCAACCCAACTTAGTGACAAATTTATTACAGCTTTTTAACCCCAACCTCTATTACAGCTGAATAAGCTAATCTACTTGGTGACAAAACAAATCTATTCCAGCTGTTGAAGCCACGCCTAACTGGTGACAAAACAATTACAGCTGTTGAAGTCACCCTTATTTGGTGACAAAACAAATCTATTACAGCTGCTGAAGCCACCTCTTTCTGGGGACAAATCTGACAAATCCAAAAAAAAAAAAAAAAAATACACATGAATCAAGTCAAAATACTAGTAATTACCGATGGATCACTTTTCCCGATAGCAACAGAGGTGATAATGAGGATCATTAGCATGGCATAACTGAATATACTTGTCAGCTGAAATGTATAAATACAGATATATGTCAGGAAAAAATTACTTTCTAATAAAATAACACTACAATCTCATTGAACATATAATGAATTTGAACAAAAAATTTGGTTACTTTTTCAGCCAACAGATGCAAGACAACTTTAAATTACTAACTTGCAACTTATGTGTACGTTTTTTTACACTGATGATGTCACTGATGCCAATAATGGAGTTACAGTGACCTATTTTGTGGATGATATTGCTGTGCTTAAAAAATATTAATCTTCAATGAAATTGTACAACTGTACCACAAACAGTGTCAGAGAAACAAAGTTACAATGTAAAAACAAGTTTTTGAAACATGTTTATCAAAATTATAAGTTAAATGGACTAATTCTGATCTAATAATATAGCATTATTTCAGATGTGCACCTCCATTCAGGAGAAGTATCGATATCAAGATTTTCAAGATGGCTGCCATAGTGGCCATATTGGACCCTGATCAGCACCATTTTCATTTAGGACTAACTAGACATCATAAGAAGTATTTCAGTGAAAACCCCATGTAGATATGACCATCCATTCAGGAGTAGTAGCAATAACAAGATTTTCAAGATGGCTGCCATGGTGACCATATTGGATGCCAGATCGGCACCATTTTAATTTAGGACCAAGTAGACATCATAAGAGGTCCTTTTGTGAAAAACCCATGTTGATATGACCATCAATTCAGGAGGAATAGTGATAACATGATTTTCAAGATGGCTGCTGTGGTGGCCATATTGGATGTCCAAGCAGCACCATTTTCATCTAGGACCAACTATATCATGGGATGAATGTGTGTGTAAAGTTTCATGGCAATCCTCCAAGTAGCTTAGGAGGAGTAGCGATAACAAACTTGTGCTAACTGACGGATGGAGGACGGACAACAGAAGTTCTTCTGGTCAATGACCAGTAGAGCTAAAAATGGTATTTTTGTCGCAAAATATGAAAATGTTCAGGTTTTCCAAACACAAAATTGCAACCTTTTTCTATTTTTCATCAATGCTTCAAGTGAGAGCCCAAAAGATCTTTTAATATTTTGGAGATACGGATAATTATACACATCATATGAAAATATGACCTTTGTTCACAATTGAAGCACCTGTAATGAAAGTTCTAGATGTCCTAAATTTGTCCAAAAGGCATTTTTTGCTGGCCCTGACCTTCTCTGAAGGCTATTTTTAGCTCAGTAAACAGAAACATCCATTCCAGAAGTTATATTTGCATGAGATAAAACTTTCCTACATAAAAGGATGTAAAAATTATATATTTATATGCATGATGAAATAATCACATATTAGCTGTGCCAGAAATGGCCCTTATAAGTAGTACATGTACCCCTTTAGTGAAACCAGGGCCTGTTTATCATAAATTAAGTTTAAGGAATTTCCACATATAGAAAAGAACCGTCCAAATGAACAACAAAAGTATTTTTGCACTCTATAGACCAGAATTCTGTTTACTATGACCACCTTCCTTTGGTCCTTCCATGTTTTTGATAAACAAGTAAATTCATTATGGCCAGCTTCCTTTCGTCCCTGCATGTTTATGATTAACAAATTAATTCACTATGACCAGCTTCTTTTGCAGGATTCATACAGATCAGGAGAACTGAAATTCAATGACTTTTTAATGACCAGTTTTCAAGGACTACTATCAGTATCAAGCATTCTACTTCCAGTTACTTATTTAAATACAAGAAACAAAAATAAACAAAAAAAAGCAAGATATAAATAAATGTAATGAAATATGAAAGGCAAATGATAATAAAGTCATTGTAACTGCACCCAAATGTTAAACACTGATCTTTAGCTGATGTACTTTCTCCTTCAGCTGCAACTCTAGTACCTTCACATGCTCTTCTTTTTTGTTTCCTCTTCTTCTAAGTCCACTGAACTGAGACTTAGTGTGATTGTCCCGTTCTCTTCTGCTTCATCTGCCAGTCTGTCTGCTGCCTGGAAAAAGCTGCTGACATCCATAATATTTCAGCCTTCAGCACATCGCTGCTCAGCTATGATGTCATGGCCTCAACATGATCCATGAAGTAGGGGTACTAATATTAGTACTAATCACTGCTTTGCATGAAACTCATCACAAACTGCACCCCCATTGTCAGTCGTTGAATTTGTAGAACCCAGTGACAAAGTTGAAACCGGCTTTTATGATGCAGACGACAGTGATGACAGAATTAAATGATGTTGTTTGTGCTGACCTCATGAACACTAACATCAAAACAGCAGGCTCATGTGTTTTCATTAGTTCCAACTTCGGGCAGGATCAGATTCCCTGTACATGATATAACAGCTACATACCTTCCTTTGCAAGAGCAGATTCCCTATACACGATAAAAGTTACATACTTTCCTATGCAAGAGCAGATTCCCTGTACATCATATAACAGTTACATACCTTCCTTTGCAAGAGCAGATTCCCTGTACATGATATAACACTTACATACCTTCCTTTGCAAGAACAGATTCCCTGTACATGATAACAGTTACATACTTTCCTATGCAAGAATATATTCCATGTACATGATATAACAGTTACATACCTTCCTATGCAAGAACAGATTCCCTGTATATGATATAACAGTTACATACCTTCCTATGCAAGAACAGATTCCCTGTACATGATATAACAGTTACATACTTTCCTATGCAAGAATATATTCCCTGTACATGATATAACAGTTACATACCTTTCCTTGCAGGATGAGATTCCCTGTACATGATATAACAGTTACAAGATTGTGAAGAGATAGAAAAACAGGGATGGGCTGAAATAGACAAAAGATTTAAAGAGCATTATTAACCATCATAATGACAAATACCTTTAATAAAATTTCATTTTCTTAGAAAAAAATCCATTTGCAGAAACAGATAAAAGCTATAACTCATTAAAATCACACCAAGACTACCCATGAAAGATTAAATAAATACACACATACTGGAAAAATTAAAAACAATATTACATCAGAAAAAAACAATGCAGTCGTAAAACTAAAATCCATTATCAAAATTGTAATTATATACAGAGCTTTTGAATTTTCTCACTTTCATTTGCCCAAAACTGTTTTTTTTTTTGTACCACTCATCATCCACCAGCCTCATAACAAACCAGGTACCACTCCTCATCCACCAGTCATATAACAAACCAGGTACCACTCATCATCCGCCAGTCACATAACAAACCAGATACCACTCATCATCACCAGTCACATAACAAACCAGGTACCACTCATCATCCACCAGTCATATAACAAACCAGGTACCACTCATCATCCGCCAGTCACAAAACAAACCAGATACCACTCATCATCACCAGTCACATAACAAACCAGGTACCACTCATCATCACCAGTCACATAACAAACCAGGTACCACTCATCATCCACCAGCCACATAGAAAACCAGGTACATAAGGATTATCAGATTTATTTCTAATTTTTGTCAGCTGGATGTGCTTGATTAGCAATTCTGCTTTTTCTCCCAATGATCAGACTGAGAATTGTTAAACTGATGATGCACTGTCAAGTACAGTGAAATGGACCATTTCCAAAATTGGTAGGAATCAAGGGAAACATCATGCAAGTAATTTGTCTCACACCATAACAATTCCATCAAGTATAATGATGACAATGAACATCATTCTTGTGGCATGTTCCCACAATACTTTTCTACTGTCAAAAAGGTCCATTCCATTTAACTTGTAAACATAAATACAACAGTAAACGTACATATTATTAAGCATTTCTATCAAAGCTCTGACTCATTACTGTATATACTCACTCATAAGTTGAGTTCAACTGCAAACAACATAGGCCCTGATCTGCAGTCGCATAATGCACCAGAAAATCAGGGTCTATGCTGTTTGTTCTACTGATTACTCCTAACAAACTGCATAAACCCACAATGCGCTGGCAGATCTGGGTCTGTGTAGTTTACAGCTGGACTCGACTTATAAACTAGTATATACGAAGAAGAAGAATACAAAAAAGAAGGTCAGGGCCTACATGTTGTGCTCACAATAAAAGCATTGCTGAAAACTTTAACCAAAACCTCAACAAACTGTTGATGTTGCCACTACTGCCAATGGTAAAGTCACAGCTATGCCTCATTTTCCACTAAGGGTGTTCCAGTAACATATACCTGGGACCCAGAGAAGGCATATTTAATGTGGGGTAGTCATCCATAGATGCAATTTAAAATTCTGTATCATGTTCATATGAACCTTTTCAGTAATCAGAGTACCCTAGCAAAAAGTGTTTTACCTAGGTACCATATATGTTTAAACGGAACAGCCCTAATGTGGGATACACAATAATGACCCTATATTTATTTGAAAGAAAATATATGACTTGAATACTTGAACACATCACATTAAAATTGTTATGAATCATACAACACCAGAAAAATGATCTCACAGTAAAGACAAAAGCCCAGTCATGCATGAATCATGTAGAGTTTTCAGCATTACTATGATGCAGACAACATCAGAAAAGGATCACATCTCACAGTAATGACAAAAATCCAGTCATGTAGATTTTTCAGCATTGCTACCATATAAGGGTTGTGAGGAATCATGACCTACTACAGAATTTGAACTTGCATCACTTGTGACAGTTGATATCTCTAACACAGAGGTACCAACCTTTCATTTGCAAATTACCTCCAAACCATAAATAGATGAAGT
Source organism: Margaritifera margaritifera (assembly GCA_029931535.1). Classification (NCBI taxonomy): domain Eukaryota; kingdom Metazoa; phylum Mollusca; class Bivalvia; order Unionida; family Margaritiferidae; genus Margaritifera; species Margaritifera margaritifera. The sequence goes on from JAQPZY010001645.1 coordinate 109,196, forward strand.
ATACAAAGACAGTAAGAATGGAAAAGAACTAAGGTTCACACAAAACATCTTGCAGCTTATAATTCTGTAGTTTTAGTACAAGACAACAGATGTAAAATACATACATACCAGTTTAGATAGTGCTCTGGATCCTGAATAGATGGACACAACAAAGAAAATCATCCCTGGTAGCCACAGAGCTATCTCTGTTCTGAAAAGATTCAAAACAGTTTAGACTGTAACTGTAATTTTAAAAAATACACAAATTTATTGTCTTACCTGTGACAATGTCACTTCAGTCTAACTCATGACTAAACAATCCCTATTATCTTGATTTTGACCTCTGACCTATTAACAATTCTTCTGATAACATGTGACAAATTTGATAACAATACATATATGACACAAAGATATAGCCACATCATGCAGCTTAACAATTTATCCAGAAAAACCAAACAACACTGCACCCTGTGACCTTGATTTTTGAGACCTTGATCCATCATCCTCAACAATGCACCATGTACACACACTGGTAAAGCTGGTCAGAAGTCTAATGCCTATCCATAGACAAACACTGGTAAAGCTGGTCAGAAGTCTAATGCCTATCCATAGACAAACACTGGTAAAGCTGGTCAGAAGTCTAATGCCTATCCATAGACAAACACTGGTAAAGCTGGTCTGAAGTCTAATGCCTATCCATAGACACACACTGGTAAAGCTGGTCAGAAGTCTAATGCCTATCCATAGACACACACTGGTAAAGCTGGTCAGAAGTCTAATGCCTATCCATAGACAAACACTGGTAAAGCTGGTCAGAAGTCTAATGCCTATCCATAGACACACACTGGTAAAGCTGGTCAGAAGTATAATGCCTATCCATAGACACACACTGGTAAAGCTGGTCAGAAGTCTAATGCCTATCCATAGACAAACACTGGTAAAGCTGGTCAGAAGTATAATGCCTATCCATAGACAAACACTGGTAAAGCTGGTCAGAAGTCTAATGCCTATCCATAGACACACACTGGTAAAGCTGGTCAGAAGTCTAATGCCTATCCATAGACACACACTGGTAAAGCTGGTCAGAAGTATAATGCCTATCCATAGACACACACTGGTAAAGCTGGTCAGAAGTCTAATGCCTATCCATAGACAAACACTGGTAAAGCTGGTCAGAAGTCTAATGCCTATCCATAGACAAACACTGGTAAAGCTGGTCAGAAGTCTAATGCCTATCCATAGACACACACTGGTAAAGCTGGTCAGAAGTCTAATGCCTATCCATAGACAAACACTGGTAAAGCTGGTCAGAAGTCTAATGTGTATCCATAAACACATATTCTTTTCCCCAAAAATATAGAAGAAACTAACCACTGTGACCTTGACCTTTGGACCTTCACACCAGTAGGTATATATCCCATGCTAAGCATCTTTACTTTGTCTAATGTCAAAACATCCATGGCAATAGTAAATAGGACTGCCAGATCCAAAAACTTTAAAAACTGACCAACTACCTATTATTTCAACAATACATGTACAATACATGCTCACTGCAACCTTGTCCTTCAAGCTCCTTGGCCATCAATTTCTAGAGATGTTCCTTTACCACAAGAAGCACTATAGAATAAAAAATGATAATGATACCCTCATGAAAACATGAGATATTGCCCTTTACAAAATATATAACCAAAGTAGATGCTGCCCAGTCCGACATTGTGACCACTATGTATTGCCATGTCACTGGTGACACTAAAAAAGGTGCTCTCAGCTAAAACTTCATCTATTTCTTAAATATCGTTTAAATGAATAATATAAAACACACATGTAGGTATTAATCTACTTCATAAATGGACTGGCCGGAAAATCAAGTTAAGGCATATGTTTGGATATCAGAAGGAAGAGTAACATTCAGATATACTGGACCAGACTGTATGTTAAGCTATTACTTGTCAGGTCCTCTATAAGATACTCAGATTTTTCAATAGTACCACTAACCTTGTCAGGTCCTCTATAAGATATTCATAATTTTCAATAGTAACACTAATCTTGTCAGGTCCTCCAAAAAATATTCAGATCTGTCAATAGTAACACTAACCTTGTCAAGTCCATTATAAGATAATCAGATTTTTCAAAAGTAACACTAACCTTGTGTTGTCCTCTAATAGCGGAGGAAGATGTTTTGTCTGTACCAAAAGGCTGAGCATCAGGAAACCTACAAGTGTCTGCCATCTGAAAAGTTAAACACACCAAGTTCGGCTAAAACACGGCATTGGTGCTGAGAGTAGTCTCACTCACTTAAAAAATTGAAATGTTTGATAGAACATTTCAATGAAGCTCATTATATACCCTAGGGTGTCCCCTAGTCAGATCAAGTTAGATTTAGCTTGAACATGCATGCGATTTTGTTTAACCATTATTTCAATTCATTGGTATAACAACAGTTACAGACACTACACTTGGTGTATAACATGCAAGAAAAACAGCATGAAAACTTTAAAACTTTATTTTTTTTCACAGTAACATCAGTAACAGGATATCAACATTTAAAGTAAACAACATAACTGGAAGTGGTAAACAACTTAATAACAAAATCAAAACATCTATGACAAAGGTATCACTTAGAAAAAAAACCTAACCATGAAACTTTTGCATAACAAACATAAAAGACATAGAATAATCTTATTTAGGCATTTATCTAACACCAAGAAGAATATTTAAACAAACAAAATCATTAATACTGGCCAAAAGTATTGCAAACTTCCATAAGAGTCAGAAGTACATTGTCCATAAAATTGGTTACAGACACTACAAAACTATAGCATTTCAATACAGCTGCAGAACCATACATATCTCCATAAAATTCACTTCAAAAATAATTCAACATGAACACATTGACTAGAATTATTCATTAAATGAATGTTGATTAGTTAATAAAATGATAAAACCACATTGTAACAGGTATATGTCCAATACTTGTGTTAAAATTATGAACTGGTAAATAGCACTTGAAAGTTTAATACTAAATAGTGTTTGTAAGAGTAAAATATTGAAGTATAATGAATGTTCAATAAATCATAGTCACTAAAGTATTGTTCAACCCAAGGTGCTGACTCAAACACAGACCCATATGTGATTGATCTTAAGGTTACAGACACTACACATTAAACCTTGACTTTATATTGTCATTTCAAATAGAAGTGCTTATGATTTTTTTCCAGATTTGACTTGAGCTTAGACAATTCAGCTGCATTAAACTTGAAATGACCCCTTTCATTGACTATTTGTGGAGCTTTTACCCTGTACAAGATAGCATCTAGAGCCTCTTGTGAATAATCATCTTTTTCAGGCCAAACATACATGTTGCCAGACTTTCTCATGTATTTAAGTCTAACTTCGTTATGAAGAATGTCTATTACTTCTGCTAAGTATACATCTAGAGGTCCCTTCTTTGGCTTAAGTCCTACAGCAACAAATTCTCCAGGGTGGTATTTCTCTATTGGTTTCTCTGTGTTGGTTGGTGCTTTTTTGTCAACTTTGATCTTCTTTGTCACAATGTTTTGTCTTTCTGTTGACTTCCGTTTCTTATTAGGCTTTTCGCTTGTTGCTGAGTTATGATCTTTCTGGTTACTTCCTTGTTTTCTTTTCTTGTCATTATTTTCTATTGTTGATGGATTCTTGTCTTTAAGTTGTTTTCCTTTCTGACTTAAATTATCTTTATTGAGTACTAACTTTCTCATTTCCCAGGCATTAACATTTTTGCTGAAGTTGCATCTCCCGTCAACCTTCATGCATTGCTCACAATAACAGCTCAGATTTCTTATGCTCAGTTCATAATCATTGCTTCCTGACTTTACAGCATGTAATTTTCTTGTACCTTGCAGTGTTTGCACATCAGTTTCTTCTCTATTTCTCTCAACATCTTTAACAAGGATGAACTCCCTTCTCGAAACTGTTTTAGCTTCATTATCTGTATTTTCCATTTTCAGTTTCTCTGTACAGAAATGATATACATCTTCTGCACAACCTATCACCTTTCTATTGCTGATTACAGCTCTGTAGCAAGCATTCTTGACTGTCGCACCGAGACCATCGCAAACACTCTTTCCATGTGATGTTTCGAAATAATTTCGTGTTACAGATGGCTTTTTCCTCAGACTTATGTCAGCAAAGGCTTTCTTCCCCTTATACTGGGCAGCACAGCCATCTGTCCACTCATGGATCTCCTCTACTTTCACACCTTTCTTCTTCAGAATTTCTATAGCTTTGTTCTCAAAACTGATAGCTAAGTCTGCATCATGTTTGGTTTCTTCACTGATGCCAATAATGGCATGCTTTATCTTGAATTCTTTTTCTCCCTGTTTTTCTGTATAGTAACACATGATTGGATGTATTGTAACTTGGTTCCTGTCGAAGAATCCAGATTGTACTTCACTTTGAAAAACACACCCATAGTTCTCACTAAAGTCCATGACCATAGCAATAGAACCCTCACCAATTCTATCAACACAAATTCCCATCTGTTGCTGTTGCCATTTGGCCCTGAAAACGTGCTCTGGATACTCTTGCATGTCAGTTTCTAAGCATGTAATTAATGTTTTTATGTCTGTTTCTTTAGGCACACAGGAGACGCAACGCTTTACTTTATCATCTTTTGCTATTTCTATACTTTCCCATTGATGCCATGATATCTGCCTGTCACTATACTTTTCAACAAATGGTTTAAGGTAACTCTGCAAACATTTCACACCGCATTGTTTGCATTCTCTTCTTAAACATTTAATAGCTGGATTGGTGTCGTATTTACAAAAAGTAGCATCACTTAAGCTTTTCTTATCTACTGAAATTTCATCCAAATCTCCATTTTCTTTCACTGCTTTTTTTACATTTGTTAGTGCCTCACTTTTTAGGGCCACGTTACAGCAGTTTTGGCATAAGCATGATCTTCTGCTTGTTTCAGACACCTTTTTAACATTCACTGGTTTCAATTTAGAAAATGAAGTTAATCCTATTTTGTGACTATGGTTCCTTAACTTGTAGTCTTTGTAGGCTTCTTCTAATGTCATAGTCATCACATGTTTTTGAAGTATTTCTTTTTGACCACCTTTTCTTACTTTCACAGTTTCACGTTTATTAGGCACTTCCCTACTGATTTCTGGACTTAGAAAAAAATCTTTCACAGATTTCTTTAATGGAGAGTTAAGTGCATCCCTTCTTCTTTTTCTTTGTTTCGTCTCCCACCATGTAGAACTAGGTTTTTGCCCTTTCACTGATACTTTGAAATACTTTTTTAGTCTGTGTCTTTTATATTTCTTCAGTAATGCGTCACAAATGATGTTGTACGCATGTTTCTTTGCACCCCCTTTCCTTGTTTTCACTTCTGAAATGCTCTCTGACACAGATTGTATAACAGTATCTGTCAATTCAAGTTTTTTTCTGCAATCCGGTGTCATTATCATTATATTCCTATTTAGAAACTTTGATGTTGATGGAGATTCAATTAATTTACTTATGATGACTGCTTTTCTCTTTGGGGTATTTGGTAATACTTCCTTTACCTTTTTTAATTGTCTGTACAGAGTTGCTTTAGGTAACACTTTATTCATTGGTGAATCTCTGGCTGACCCAGTATTTCCTATTTCACAATCAGTCTGAATACACTCTTGCTGTATACTTTCATTCAGTTTGATACGCATTCTCCATGCTTGGGTTCTTTTCACAGCTTCTTTCTTCTTTCTACTTAATTCAGCAGTTTTCGGACTTCTTAAATCAACACTCTTATTAACCGATATTGCCAGGGCTGCTTTTTCTTTCTTTTTCTGGCGATACCTTTTCATTTCTTCACGTTTTTTCCTTCTTAATTCTTGTTGAAGATTTGAATCGGAAAGTGATTGCTGTTTTTTTTAGTAGTCTTGCATCTTTTCTTCTTTCTCTATCAACCCTTTTTAGCTCCTCATGTTTCGCCTTATTTTCCCTCTGTTTTTTTCTCCAGGCTTGTACCTTTAGCCTCGTCTTCTCCCTTCTAGCTTTAATCTTCTGTTCATCTTCTTCTGGCTTATCTTTGCTTCCTAAAAGCAAACAACTTCATTCTCATTTTTGTTCCTCTATGTATACGGATGAAATTTAGACTTTACAAAACATACTTGTAATGAGTACGCAATATGCTTTCATACATAAGCAAACTGGAATAACCTGTAGATTCTTAAAGAAAAGTATCTGATTGAAAAAGAAATAGCATAAAACCTGATGATTATTCAATGTTCTAGCATTTACAATGATTGCACACTTTCCTTAATAATGTAAACAACAGTCGGGTCAATTCACATGTCTAGTAGTGTCTGTAACCATTTGACAATATCAGCAATGTATCCAATACTAAGTCTGAGCTCATTGAATTCTCATAATATTTCTGTTTGAATTTACTAGTCTAATGATATGGAATGCAAAAATACTCAGTTTCAATTGCATATTGTAAGAAATCACTGAAAATGTTGCCTGTTATCAGAAATCTAGATGAAAGAAACTATAAATATACCAAAATATTACAAATTGCAGACAGACAATATGTCAAAATTTAGCCTTACACATCAATACTGTAATAGGAAACATAATTTGGCTTCATTTTTTAAAAAAAAAAAACAGGGATAAAGTCATAGACAGTATAAAAAGGGGATATTGGTTACAGACACTACAATTTAAGAGTGTGGTTTACCAATTCAATACAAACTTACCAGAGTTGTTCCCAGAGGTTTGCTTTTGTCGTCTTCCCATGTCTTAGGGATGTACCATGGTAAAGAACAGAAAAAGTAATTAGGCAGCTTCTTCTAGGATAAGAAATTCAGGTTACATTGTCTTGTAGTAAATTACTCAAACAGACAGTGCTGCAAGAATGATGCAATATTCAATCAAGAGAGTTATTGCATCACTTTTTTGCTCTTGGCTGCAGAGGTAAATAGATGATGCAACATTACATCACATAAGATGGAACTTTCTATTGAGAAAAACAATGTTTTAATGACAAGTAGAACAATACTTTTATCTTTCATTTTTATACCTGTTTGTGTAGTGTCTGTAACTTTTTTTATTGAGTTGCTGTTTTTTAATGGTACAATACAGCACCACCAATTTTGGCCAACTTGGACATCACATGGATACACATGAGCCTTTGTAGGATTTATACTTTTCCATAATGAAACAACAAAATTATTGCCATATAAACTTGTAAAGGTTACAGACACTACAAAATTTAGAACTGGAAAGTTTGACAAAGAACAAGCTCTCAATCGAATATCTTGGCTAGCCATGTGATTTAAATGGTTTTACTACTTATTATAATATAAAGTCGAGTTCTAGATGTCAATAAAAGTTATAATGAATGTTATTTTGTACAAAATGTTGGCATATAACAACAGATTAGTGTTTGAATTTCAGTGTTGAAACAAAACTTCTACTGACGGTATTTTGCTTATAAAATCCATAATATTTTACCGATTTCTTTAATTCAAGAAGCAATATTTGCAGGATAGAATTCCGCATAAAACCAGACCAATAAATGCATAATTTCAGTATGATATTTAGAGAATTCTCTATTTTATATTCAAGCTTTTTTCGAGTGAGACTACATAACGCTCAAAAATGGCCATTTTTAGAGCTTGTTTCCATGCATATCTCAACAATGGGTTACACTAACCTCTTGAAATTTTCAGGAAAGTAAGAGAGGTATATGCCAGGCTTACCAATCTTTAAAATTGGTTCATATCTTGTTTAATTTTTCTATTTCATGCATATAACATGAAAATTCCTTTATCAGCACCAATACCGTGTTTTAGCCGCTTATTTGTTTCTTCCTTGCTTTTATCTGTCATCTATTCACTTGTAACAATGGAAATGCATAGAGAAAGAGAAATAGAGAGAAAGAGACAAGCACTTCCTTTTTATGACAGCCATGGAGATATGGAGATAATAATAATCAAATCTGAGTGAATAGGAAAGACTAATGTTACATCATAACTCTAATTTAATATGAAAGTGCATACGATTTATGAAGTTCACGAGTCACATAATATATACAGAGTTCTAAATAAGAATGTAAAAAATTGGGTATTTTGCATACTTATTTTAAACTAACTGTGGTTTTTTTAATTTAAAGAGATATTGTGTGAACCCAGCAAAACACAACCTTACAGTAACAGATGTCTTAGATAAAAGACAGTAATCATATCCTTCTGAATGCATAATAACTCAGTGACTAAGATTGAATTCTCACAGTGATCAGGTACTATTATGTCATATGCACATGGAATATCAGTATAGTTTATATTGATCAACCATGCCATCATAAAACATTGTCTGTGCTTGTGGAAGAATCAATGACTACAATGTTTCAAATATCTTTGTTTTACATAATTCAAATGTATTTAAAAACTTTGTTATGTGCTTTTAGTAATTTATTTCTGTAAAATATGCATATACACTGCTTATCTAGAGCTCTGTAAATATAATTTTCTAACCTGTATGATAATGGCATTTATTTGTATTTAAAAATTATGCTAATGTTAACAAGCATTCTCCAGTAGGATCCAGGGATAGCACTTTCTGCTCTGTTTGGTGTATATTTGTAATTCTCTCTCTCTCTCTCTCTCTCTCTCTCTCTCTCTCTCTCTCTCTCTCTCTATATATATATATATATATATATATATATACACACACACCAGATGTAAATTTAACACAGATTTTTCCTTTGGCAAGCAGGCCAAGCTCACATAGAAATCAACTGGCCCTGCAGAAAATCAACTGGCCCTCCCAATCAAATTTTATAGCTGCTTTGGAAAATTTAACTGGCCTCATGGGCCTGCAGTTGTCAGTATTCACTAGCCCTCCTCAAAACCCACAGGCCATCGGCCAGCAGGTCAGTGGCTAAATTGACCTCTGATATACAGTTAAACCTGTCCTATTGATCAGTTTTATATAGTGGTGACCAGGTCACAATGGCCTTTCTAATTTCTCCCCAGCAAATTTCCTATATAATATTCATGTATATAATGGTCACCTGCTTTCCATGGTCAGTTGCCAGATATTTTCAAACCAAATGATGGTTTCTCTCTGCTTTAAACAGTCACTGGAGCATATCAACAGCGACCACTCTGTGCATGTAAATTCAACTTTTGTTTGATGAGGAATGCATTGTTTAAAAAAAGGTATATCACGTGAATCAATGTGTAAACATTTCTTATCATGCTTGTACACACTGTACTCCAGTCATACTCATCATGTTGCTCTTTGATTCCGGTTTCGGTTCTATATCAATTGCATCATATGCCAAAAATCACAAAAATCACCACCAGGCATAAATTTAAAATAATTTTTGACCTCATCATGCATATTTTATAAATTAAAACTTCCCCACCGGGTATATGTTAATTGTAGTGCCGTCTGACCATCCCACACCTTCATTTTTGAATTAGCACTTAGCAGAAGATACATGAGGCAGGAATGCTTTAAAAGAAATTAAATGCATGGTTAGGTACATGCACAACTTTAAAATCTTACCAACAGTTATAAAAATCATTGGCCATGGATGTCATACAAGATATTTATTAATTTTACTAGGCTGTGTATTTCTTCTTCTTCTTTCATGCATCCTTTAAATTCCTTGGATGAACTCTGATTTAATTTATTGAAGTGCAGGATCTGTGTGTTTACTAGTTCATTCGACAAATATGTAAATTTAAAAACAAATGCTACAGCCAGTCAGTAGCAATTATTGTACCCTTTGATTTCATCCTTTCAAGAACGAAGTAGTTTACTGTTAAAATGGCAGTAGAGATTTGATATTTGATTTATAGCTTTAATCTGGAGCAATAAACTACGTGAATGTCATTAAATTATTAACTGATAATATTCGAAACCAGTCAGAAACTTTTTGAGAACAACAGTCTTTCTTGTCAGCTCAGATTAAATACAATGCTTACTCACATTAATTATTGTAGCTTCTTGAATAAGTGGAAAAAAATAACCATGTCATATAGAATAAACACAACTGCATGTGAAAACATTATCCATGGAGTGTACACACTAGTGTGAGCAGTTCAGTTACAATAAACAAATACCCTTTTTTATTCGTCACAGTGTGGTGTTAATTAGCAGTGAACTGCAACACGATGTGTAGTGTAAGCATTGTGCGCAGGTATATTGCCGCTTATTGTTCATAAAAAATGCTGAAATAAAATCAAGTACATATGCGACTCTTTACATTCGCTAGATACGAAAAAGGACATTTTGCAACAAAAAAAGGGCAAGCTGTTGGGAAACAAGACCTTGCACTATGTAAAGAATGGTCTGGCACAAGAAAATAATAACCTAAAACAGGGAAAGAACAGCATGGCATGGCGCCATGGTAAAGTGACCCGGGGAAAACATTAAGTGAGTGGATAAACTACCGCAAGCAGTTCAAATAAACAAAGACCTCTTTAAAGCATTACTGCATGGTGTTGATCAGTGGACATAATGACTAGCCTGAGCTTTGGGCACAGATGTATTCCCACTTACGATCATAGAAATTATATATAAGTGACTGTTTTTGTTAGCTAGACATGAAAGAGCATTTCAGAACTGATAAAAGGGCAAGTTGTTGGAAAAAAAAGCCTGGCTGGATGTAAAAAGCAGTCTAACATGGACAAAAATGGCCTGGCATCAAAATAAAAAAGTATGGCACGATACCATCCTAAAATAACCTGTGGGAAACACTAATATATGTAGTGTTACTTCTAGGATTTTTCAAAATAGAGCTAACTTCCTCAAACCTTTTCCGAAAGTAGGTCAATTCTCAGTGCAAGAAATTGTAAAACTCGCATGTCAGAGATACTGACAGCTTTATCAGAAATAAAAGTAAATCCAGTTTAGTATACTGGAAAAGGGAACACAAAGATAATAACCTGCATACATATTTAGCTCTTTAACTACTAGTGCTACTGTAGTGACTCACTACTCTGCCTAGCTGCTGGGGTCACTACTGCAGCTGATTTGTGGGCTGACTACCAGAGTGTGATGCTGCTGCAGCCAAATGATAACTTTTTAGCTGATGATTTGGGTATATGGGCTAATTGTTTTAGTTATTTTCTGCATAACAGACTGATTTATAGACTAAAACCATGAATATATAAAAGCTATAAATACCTTATGTCTGTTTGATTCTTTTATCCTGCTGACATCACCAAGATTGGCATAAAATCCATGAATAGAACAAAAAACACTATTTTTAAACACTAAAATTTCTTTTATACAAAGTTATTGGTCAAATATATACATGTAATTACTACAAAATTGTTTAACTACCAGTAGTCACTTTGTTCTACTATTTCTTAAGTTGTTCTTCATGGTATTTATAGAAGCAGTCATGATTTATACACAGACAGACTGTTTGTCAATTTCTTTCTTCCCTTCATCTAATACGAAAGTTGACTTTCAAAGCATGTGGCACTCTTGTCCTCACTTTGCTGTTTTTATCATCAGATTCTGTCTCAATTTCGGACAGACTTAACAAAGAAGATAGCTCAGTGCCACTACAAACACTTCTTAATTCAATATTGTCAAGTTGGTCTCAGAAAAACCTGAACATTTTGAATCTGAATCACTATCGTAAGCAAACGCCATTGTTTCCACTGTCAACTACAAAAGCATGTATTAACAAACACATGGTACAAAATTGCAAAAAATCCCCAGATTTAGTAACAAAAAAATCATTTGTTAACTCTATTTTGATTGGTTGAATGTCCTTTTACTTCCAATTATTGACTAATAAGACCAATTGCAACATAAAAATACAGAGCGGATCTATCTGTCACGAGGGTATAGGGAGCATAAACAGCAAGCGGATATATCAGTCACCAGGGTTAGTAGTGCTCTGTTTACAAGCGGATTTATCAGTCACTGTTGAGGCAAGGCACATTTATGCAGCGGATATACATGTTAGTCATAGTGAAAGAGTTAAACACTTTATATCACACAAGTTAATCCATTTTAGTGAGAATTGGAATTGATGTGCATGACTGCTTTGTCTCCCTTTGTACACTCTCCAGGGGTAAATATAAAAGAAGCCTGCATTCAAATATTAGCTCAATGTAACACTGATGACCATTGTTTTTACAGTTTTAAAAATGATTCATCATGAAAAGTTGTTTTTCCTTTATTATTACCTTGACACAAGCTCACAGTTTACTTTGTTTAGGGAACTGCTTTATCACAAGTTGTGGGACATGTCAGCTGTTTTTTATTGCTGCTTACTGACAACACCTTCTGTTAATCCATGTGTAATTATAGTGGTTCCAAGGCTAGACAGTTGACTACTGAATCACCAGTTTTTTAGTTTTTAAGTACAAGTAAAATGTTCCTTAATGATTTTATTATTTTCACTTGCCTTATAAAGACTTGAGTGGTGTCCAGAAATTTTGTGTACTATTTAAATTATTACATACTTTCAAAATATGGTGTCCAGAAAGATGCAGAGTCTGACTGTTTGGGTTAATTACTGCACATCTTCATCTACATATCATCTACATGTCAATATACCTGTTATGATTCAATTCAGATAGATTAAACTGGCCTTATTGGGGATAAAAATAACTGGGTCCAAAGGGGAAAAAAAGGGGGATCCTGGACCTTGAGTTTAAGGACTTTTCGACCCCTGAACAAAATCAAAATGGTATATAGGTTTGAAAGTACTGAAGCTGCAAACCTTGAGTAGTTGATCTAAATTTGCAAATAATACAGCATCTGGACAAAAACTAGGATGAAATCTGTTCCCTAATAAAGCCTTTAAAGGACTTTATTCCTAATTTGGAAGATCTATTCACTATTTTAATATATTTATATATATATATCTCAATACCTTCAAGCACTCATTTTACTCACCCTTGAAAGATGGTGGGGTACTGGAACTTCAGAACTGACAATACATACTGAAAAAAGAGAGAGACAAATTTAACTTGATAACTTAATTGTATAGGATTTTTCTGACTAATCTGCGTTACAATATTCAATTTTCTTATATTAAAACATGCAGAGGAACATCCCATTTAATTTACAAACAAGTGTTCCTCAGAACTCAGTGTCTCACCATGCTGTGTGTTTATGTATCACCACTATTGGACCTGCAAAAACTTGACAACAAAACTTTAACACAAAACTATAACAAACAATTTTAACACAAAACCTTTAACACAAAACTTTAACAGTAAACCATAACAAACAATTTTAATACAATACCTTGAACACACAATATTAGTACTCAACTGTAACATAGAACTTTAACACTCAGCTATTACACACAACTTGAACACAAAACTTTAATCTTATGTGCAACTTCATTGGTGATTTGCCAACTGTAAGAGTTATGGCTTTTACAAACATTTATCAAGAGTTATTCCCCTTTATCTTGAACACACTCTAGCACTTTCTTCTTTAAGTCATATAAATGAATTTGAAATTCTAAGGTTTCACTTTCATCTGATATTGACAAAATTCAGAATAGGAAAACCCTGCTATAACATGCTTTGTTATTACAGGTATTTGGATATAAGCAAGTCATGACATAACTCCTGAATTTTTACAGCTTCTTCAATAATTTCTCCTGACTAATTTTTGAATTACTACAAAGTTTTATTGCTGTAGTAAATATGAGTTTTATTCGTTAATCTGCCAAGATGTATTGTATTCTTGAAGAAATAAGATTATCTTTTTTTAAATAAACACAGATGTTACAATTTTTGGAACAGAACCATTTAAGTTGTAGGGGTGTACAGGTTTGCTGATATAATCAAACATTATACTCCCTGATTTTGCTGTGCTGTACTGCAAAGGCATAGTTTTTTCTCCATTAATATAGTGCTTATTTAATTTTTTCTTTTGTCTCTCTTTTAGAGAATAACTCATCTGTTTGTTGGAGATCTGTCTTTACCTATAAAATTGAATGGTTATTTCCAAACTAGGAACAGTGGTAACATTGTACTGTTACTAAGACAGTTTTACACTGTTAAAATATTAAAATGTAAATCTTATTTTTCAAGTCAGAATATAAATTTGATATTAGATAGTCCCACGTCTGATTTCATCATACATGTGTAACATATATAAATATTTTCAAAGGTCTGGTATACAGTATTTCATAAGTTTGTGTGAGTTTATTAGCAAGAAACTGAGTATTTGGATTCAAATGGAATCTAACTAAGAAACTTCTTGAGGTTTGAAATTTATACAAGACCAATTAGTGACCTTAATACAAATAAATGTGCATACTGAATATAACTGATATATCTTTCCTTATGTTATTCTGAAGAAAATTCTTGCATTTAATTCAAAATTGTCATCAAGTATTTCTCATTTAATATGCATTAATTTATAGTGGGTAACTGCATCTTTGAAGCATGTAGTTTTGCTACCACCCCTTCCCTTGTCTTGTACAGCCTAGATGACATACACTTATTTTCTTTAGTTAACTGATTTGCTTCCATACTGCATGATACATTACATAACATGATGGCACTCTGAAGACCCTGACCATTACAGCGGTGTTTCCTTGTATACCACATAAAGAGTAGATACTTAGTTGTTAATACAAATAGCAAACTGCTCATTCTAACTTCAAATTTATTGTTTCTGTCCACATATCAATCTCAAAAATAGGTAATTCATGGCAAATCTGAATCCAGCTGGTAATTTACAAAAACTGCATTCAAAGTAATTAACTGCACTTTGTGCTTCATAAATTATTATTTGGGTAAATTTCATGAGGCTGAAGCCCACTGTAATAACTACACACCAACAATGTTATCAACAATGTTCCTGCCATATACAAGAAGAGTTAACTCCGTTTATCTATATTGGGCACTCTCTACTTTGGACAAAAATGGGACTGCTAAATAAAGCATATGTAAGATTCATTTTGAGATTGATTGAACCCATAATGTTAAATGATTGAACCTATAATGTTAAATGATTGAACCCATAATCTTAAATGGTAATGAGGCATCAGATATACCCCATAATGTTAAGATAAGATAAGAATTCTTTATTTGAAACTGCATGGTCCATACATCTAAATTAAAATATAAAATATAGAAGTATTTTAAAACATACAACATGTTAAATGGTGATGAGGCATCAGATACACCCCATAATGTTAAATGGAAATGAGGCATCAGATATACCCCATAATGTTAAATGGCAATGAGGCATCAGATATATCCCATAATGTTAAATGGTAATGAGGCATCATATATACCCCATAAGGTTAAATGGTAATGAGGCATCAGATATATCCCATAATGTTAAATGGTAATGAGGCATCAGATATACCCCATAATGTTAAATGGTAATGAGGCATCAGATATATCCCATAATGTTAAATGGTATTGAGGCATCATATGTACCCCATAATGTTAAATGGTAATGAGGCATCATATATACCCCATAATGTTAAATGGTATTGAGACATCATATATGCATAGTGGTAAGTTCCAAGAAAATCATTATGTTCTAGGCAGGCTTTAGCAGCTGCTTCCCTCCATCAAGGCATGGCAAGATCAAGAAATGTGTGCTCAGTAAGGGGTATTTTTGTTGCTATTTGTTCACCAAAAATGGAGTGTGCACGTATTAAGGCACGTGCATGTATTTCAACTTATTTCTTGTATATATTTTGAAAAATCTCACAGATTGAAGACTGTTCCATAAGTATGACATGTAGAATGCAATATAATTTCATGTATGTGTCCTGTACATATACAACAGCTCTTTCTTGAGTGACCAGATATTGATGCAACTGATATATGATTTGGTGTTTCAAGAGGTTCACTAAATGAAACTATCTAATATGTATTATTTGGCATTTCAAGATGATCACTAAATCAAACCATCTGATATATATATAATTTGGTGTCTCACAATGTTCACTAATCAAAAAGGTGTATAAATGATGATCAGGTACTGTCTTGAATTACATTTACTATGCTATAAATTATTCTGACATACAAACCTGTATCAAGCAAAAATTTACAAAGTCTGCATGAAAATACATTTTGAAATTATATATATTTTTTATTAAAATCAAACCTTGTTAACAAAATGTGTTGTGACAAACAAGGCACAATATGTTACAGACAGTATCAGAATCCTTTTCTTTTCCATTCCTCTGGTGTGTTATATGTAACTAGCCTCTCATGTTTTCCCTCAAACCTGAAAAAAAACATAAACTTTTAGGACAAAAACTTAAGTTTGAGGTCAGATCATTTGCTGATGTTGCTGAGGAACATTCAAATATTTTCTTTACACCATTTGAGAATAAGTACAAAAGTCATCACTAATTTGCATTTGATCTGTACAGTTCAACCAGCACTGGAAAAATTCATTGCCTGGACATCCTGAACAAGTTGAAAAACCTACTGGGCATGTGTACTTCACCATGAGCACACCCAACCAGACAAGCTGAAAAACCTGCTGGACATGTGTACTTCACCATAAGCACACCTAACCAGACAAGTTGATAAACCTGCTGGGCATATGTACTTCACCACGAGTACACCCAACCAGACACGTTGATAAACCTGTTGGGCATGTGTAATTAACTATGAGCACACACAACCAGAGAAGTTGAAAAACCTGCTGGGCATGTGCAATTCACCATGAGCACAGACAACCAGACAAGTTGAAAAACTTGCTGGGCATGTATACTTCACAATGATCACACCTAACCAGACAAGTTTAAAAACCTGCTGGACATGTATACTTCACCATGAGTACACCTAACCAGACAAGTTAAAAAACCTGCTGGGCATGTGCAATTCACCATGAGCACACCTAACCAGACAAGTTGAAAAACCTGCTGGGCATGTATACTTCACCATGAGCACACCTAACCAGACAAGCTGAAAAACCTGCTGGACATGTGTACTTGCCATGAGCACACCTAACCAGACAAGTTGAAAAACTTGCCAGGCATGTGTACTTCACCTTAAGCACACCCAACCAGACAAGTTGATAAACCTGCTGGGCATACGTACTTCACCACGAGTACACCCAACCAGACAAGTTGATAAACCTGCTAGGCATGTATAATTCCCTATGAGCACACTCAACCAGACAAGTTGAAAAACCTTCTGGGCATGTGCAATTCACCATGAGCACACACAACCAGACAAGTTGAAGAATCTGCTGGGCATGTCTTCTTCACCAAAAGCGCACCTAACCAGACAAGTTGAAAAACCTGCTTGACATGTACACTTCACCATGAGCACACCAAACCATACAATTTGAAAAACCAGCTGGACATGTGTACTTGCCGTGAGCATACCCAACCAGACAAGTTGATAAACCTGCTGGGCATGTGTAATTCACTATGAGCACACCCAACCAGACAAGCTGAAAAACCTGCTGTGCATGTGTAATTTCACCATGAGCACACCTGACCCGACAAGTTGAAAAACCTGCTGGGCATGTATACTTCACCATAAGCAAACCTAACCAGACAAGTTGAAAAACCTGCTGGAAATGTATACTTCACCATGAGTACACCTAACCAGACAAGTTGAAAAACATGCTGGGCATGTGCAATTCACCATGAGCACACCTAACCAGACAAGTTGAAAAACCTGCTGGACATGTATACTTCACCATGAGCACACCCATCCAGACAAGTTGAAAAACCTGCTGGGCATGTATACTTCACCATAAGCACACCAAACCAGACTAGTTTTTCTCTGCTGAAATACATGTTCTTTCTTTCCAGACAAGGTGAGTCATGGTAGCTCAGTTTGTATAGCATCTGAGTCATAATCCAAGGATCACGGCTTTGATACCTACCCAAGCCAGCCTGGGTCAGATGCCTCGATGTATCCTTGGGAAAGGCACTTACACTGTAGCTCCAATTTCCTCGGCATGATATAGCCAATAAAATGTTAAAAAGTGCCATTAAAACCAACAACAACAAAAAAATGTTTATAGACATCTGTCACTACCAGCATCAGTACTCTCAGGAATGCAATCATTTTTTATCTCAGCAATTGCTATATTCAACAAATTGGTGTTTGTTACTTAAGAATTGGGTGCACCAAAAACTTCACTTTTTATCACGTTGATAAAACTGAGAAGAAAAAAAAGGATGTACAGCTGTATGTATGTATTATATGTATCAGCATTTAAGGGCACATCAACACAATAATGGCCATATGGTGCCAATTAAAAGTACTACAAATGTAAAGAAAAGGAAGAATTGACCAAAAATTTAAGAATAGGAACCCTTCCGATAAAGTACAACAATAAAAAACTATAAAAGGTAAAGAGATTAACATTCTGTAAAAGCTATATAAAATAAAAGATAATGGTAAAAAATGTAAAATCCTTAAAATATTTGGTAAATTTTGTTTATCTTAACTGCATTCACTCAAAAAGTCCAAGATTTTCTCTGGTGGTACATCATCATAAAGTTTCTTGATTGATTTTACATCAAAATACTGTCAGTGGACACTGGCAGGTATATGTACGCACTCTGGTTGAGGTTCACCATTCAGGAGATATGCATGAATAAGGTACAGGTGTCCAATACATGATCAGTACAATACCACCTCATCTCTGTGATTTGTTCTATATGTGGGATGCCACTCTCCAATAGTGAGTTTGATGTTCTGAAGTTAGTTTGTAGAGTTTTCATTCCACGTATTTTGCCAAGTACAAATAACATGTTGATTTATATAATATTTAAAGTCAGTATATGGGATCTACCATTTGGACATGGATGACTGCACAGCAATTTCAGCTGCTTTAGCTGCCCTTTCATTAACCTTTATACCAATGAGACTAGGCAGCCAATAGTACAGAATACTTTTTTTTACAGATTGCATGAGAATATCATGTTTCTCTAAGATCTGGGATATTAATGGATTGTCAGATTTAGGCTTTTGCAAGACTTTCAGTGTGGAATGAGAAAAGATGATGAAACTTGTTTGTTTTTTTGAGGTTTCAATGTAGTTCAAAAAGATCTGAGTATGGCTGTAATTTCAGTGCTAAAAATGGAGGCTTTATCCAGTAGCTGGCTCAGGTTGGTGCCATGAGGTGTTGCAATGTAAGCTCCAACCTTGTCTCCATCTTTATACAGGGATGTATGACCATAACATGAGGCTCTGATTTCATTGAAGTCACTATGAAAAATGAGAGGATTTGTTGAGAACTTATAGAATTGGCATGTATCAAATATTGGTTTGATAAAAAAGATCATTACAGCACTCCTGTGAACACAAACCAACCTTGTGATGCAATGAACCATTAGGAGATTCTCTAATGCTTTCATATTTTTCACATTACCTCTGCAATATGGCAGTGCTGAATACATGGTAGATAAGTTAGAATTTCAGGAGTTTGAATCAAAATATTTACATAGGCATATCCCTGTCAGTACGCTTTCATGATAACATGTGGATATGTTGCATTTATATAAACCTTGACTTGTAAATGCAGCACACACTTTACCAGTTGGACTTTGTATCAGATGACATTAGACAGTGACATTTATGGGATACTGTGAATCTCAAAAGTGTGGACTTTACTTTCATTGATTATTTGTAAGACATAAGAAATTAACATAATATGGGAGATTGTGAATTGGATCATTTTGGGCTGCGATTTTTATTCCAGCATGTGACTTGTAACAGAATTCATGAATTTATCATATAAATGGATTTCAAACGTCAAGCATTATGGATTTCTATGGATTTTATTACACGAAGATGAACAAAATGTAAGTTTTCAATTTATTTGTGGCATATTCCACTCAAAAATATAATTGCATCTTTTTATACACTGTTTTTGGCTTTATTTTTCCATCCAACCATCCATCCATCTATCCAGTTTGACTTGTTTATTTTTCCAAAGTGCATCTCCAACTCGCCAACGACAAGTCACCCTTCACAGATCGATTTGATTTGCAAAGACCTAGACTTATAGGAGAGTCAAAGAGAAATTAACTTCATGAAGCCCTAAAAAGAAGGGGGAGGGGGGCGACTTTTAATCGAGTATATACGGTATGAATATTGACAGTGCTCGACAATTATGTGTGATTGTGGTAATCAAATAGTTATGCGAGAATCAGATAGGAAATAGCACTACTGTAACTGACTTTGTATTGATGAAAATAAATAGTACAACACAAGTATTTTGTAGTTATTGTAGTTAGGACTAAGTTTGATAAATTGCACTCACACTTATATGTCTCTTTCACTGTTTCCCCCAATTATCTATTTCATTAATTTAGCTTTTCCCACTCCAACATGCATATGTATCCTGTGTTTCTATCTCCTCAAATTCCCCTATTGTTATGTATACTGAATTTCTTTTGCATCCAAAACCGTTTTATTTCATTTAGGGTAGTATCTTTTATTCATATATATATTTATATGGTTATCAGTAGATTTCAAAACTGAAGAGTCAAAATGAAAATCTCAGGAGTCAAGACTAAAACCTCAACAGTCATTAGTTTTTGACAGTCATGAGTTCATAGCTGGGATTGTTCATTATTTATAGAGCAAACTGATGTTTAAGATTTCTTGTCTCATGATGAATAAAGAGAAGCACTTGTACAGACATGCCAACCATAACAAGACTTTCTCAGTAAGGCTGTTGACATTTTTCTGTAAGTAAAACCAATTTTCAGTAAGATATAACACAAAGTCGTGTATTGCTATTGTAGACTTGAAAAACAAGCAATTAAACAGTTCAGAGGCTGATGATACAAAAACAACATTAAGTTCAACTAAAAAGTTTTTAAAATACACTTTGAACTTGATTAAATCCAGTACAGTTTCAGAAACTGCAGTTTCAAACCCTATGGAGCTCAAAGGCTTTTTGGCTTACTCTCCCAACTTGACATGATCTTTGGGTTTACCTTGAATTTCACTTGGAGATGGCTATCATCTCTCCTGACATGAGACATGCTTAAATCAACTCATGATGTCCAATAAATTAATTATTGCCTTTCCCACATTTGTCACCAAGAATGTGAATATTCCTTTTATATTTATGTGAATATTCCTTTTATATTTGGAATATTCCTTTTTATATTTATGCGAATGTTTGTTCTTATATTTATGTGAATATTTTTTTTTTATATTTATGTCAATATTCCTTTTATATTTATGTGAATATTCCTTTTTATATTCATGTGAATATTCCTTTATATTTATGTGAATATTCCTTTTTATATTTGTGAATATTCCTTTATATTTATGTGAATATTCCTTTTTATATTTGTGAATATTCCTTTTATATTTATGTGAATATTCCTTTTATATTTATGTGAATATTCCTTTTTACATTTATGTGAATATTCCTTTTTATATTTATGTGAATATTCCTTTTATATTTATGTGAATATTCCTTTTATATTTATGTGAATATTCCTTTCACATTTATGTACTGATTGTTTCAACTTTTTAAGGGGCATATTGTATTTTTCATCTGCAATAAGTTTTCATTCATTGGATGCCATTTTTATAAAATGCTATAACAGGTTGTTAATGGAGGCATTTTGCATGCAAATTATGGGCAGTTTAAAGTTTCTGAGGTACTCATATAAAGTTAGACTGGTTACCTGACAAGCTCCACTGAATCTAATATGAAACCCATATTTCAGTAATTTAAACATCATTTCAGTAAGACTTACAGTCAAATCATAAGGGTTGGCAGGTCTGGTTGAACAGTATTTGGTAAGAAACAAACACGCAGACAATGAGACAGACATGGCCATTACTGATTTTTGTATAAGTGTTTCTCTTTTCAATTATGTATGTTTGAACATATGATATAATAAACAGAAAAAGGATTTCATACTTTATTATATTTTTAACTTCCAAATATTCTATTTTTAAATCCTCAAATCATTTTAAATGCAAAAATGTACCCATACAACTATGAAAGTTATAAATGATTCAGATATCTAATTTTTATATCATAACCAATTCAATCTGATCATGATGCATCAAACTAATGCATCAAGCAAAATGAACAAGGCATATAGAGTTTTATCAAGGATGAATATCACAATTGGTAACTTTGTATACTCTGAAGTCATCTGTCAACACAAAATGGGACTGCAGGTTTCCCACAATTTGTTGTCCTATGCCCCCCAAATGTTGACCCTGTTCATCCCACTGGGCACATATTTCATCAGGAACAAAATCGAACAATTTCTTAAGTGGATGCCCAACATCTATGTTGATGTTAGTAATGGCGAAAGTTGCTAACAATGATAAAAACTGGAATCTAGCAATGAACATCCATTTTAAAACAATGTATCTGGCAATGAAAACATTCAAGGTTTGTGGTAGTCGGATGAGTTGCAAATATAAAGTCTTTGATGGCCACTAGTGTAACATATTTTGATTTTAAAGTCACATCTACGGCAAGGAAGATTTAATTTATTTTGAAGTTGAATTAATGACAAAAAAGACTAAATATATGCAAATACACAATCTGTCATTTAATTAATGATTTATTAATTTGAAAAGAAGGTAATTTAAAAGACATTTGTATTTATATTATAATACTGGTAGTAATGAGTGAACACTAAAGTTAATGAGAGCAAGATCTGGAACAGAAATGGGTTGTATAGTTGTACGGGTACAGAAAATTCAATGGTGCAGCTCATTTCCGTTTAATCAGATATTCAAACTTTTTTTAATGTTTTCATGAGCTACTTCAGCACATAATAACCTTTTATTGCAATAATGTAAGTGTCCCAGGAAAATATGATTGTACAGTGCAGATGACAAAGTTATGGTGGCAAAACTGTAGAAGCAACTACTATTATCTCATTTTTTAGCACTACTATAGCTTCCACCTACCCGCCCAGCAGCTTGTACCCCCATACCGATTTTAAAAACAAAAAGCATCAAATATATAAAAAATGGACAAAACTTACTCATTTCATTCATTGATTTATAATTTCCAACTCGATTGTCACCAAGTGGTCCCTAACATCATCATCTATTTCGTGTTTCAAATCAAACAGAAGTTTTCAATGTGTCATCTGCATCCAATGTATGCAATGTCTAATTCTAATATTTCCACAACAATTTTTTAAAAAAGGGGGAAAAAATATCCCCTTACAACTCAATATCTGTAGAGCACCACCATAAAGACCACGTAGATATCATTATTGTATGATTGAATTTTGGTTGCATAGCTGAAACAGTAAAGTTGCAAGCATCTAAACAGTCCTTTTGAATAATTCTTATGTTTTTTTTCCACAGAACAATATTCATTAGCAGCAAAGTCCCACACAAGCACAGCCCCCCCCCCCCAGCCCCCCTTCCCCAAGGAAAAGTGAACTAATTTAAAAATGCACATTGCATTCTCTCAACATATCAACCAATGTTATGCTGAAAGACAGGAACATGAAACTTGCCACAATTATTTCTGAGATGTCACTAATCAATTTTACAGTTTGAACAGGGATGGAACAGATCAGGTTTACAAAGGTCAAAGGATAAAAACTTTGCTTATTCTTCTAACACTAGTATATGGAAGAAAGCTTTGTCATCATTTTTTCCTTCATTTTATTACAAATGAATGAAAAGAAACATTTTTTATATATTTTTCTTTCACTTAATGTAACAGCTTTAAATTTAAGTTGATTTTATTCCTGTTTTCTAAGAGTTCTAATTTCCCCATAATTCAGGTCATCACACACACAATAACACCACAAGGCATATTGTGTAAGCAAGAGCACAATAAGCATAGCTTATTTTCATGCATAACATCAATGTTAATGTACAGTTTTGTTGAGAAAATCATACATGATGATATGAAAATAAGAAAAGAAATTGCACAAATTTTCACATTTGTTTTAAAGTGGTGCTCTACAGTTTTATATTTTGCATAGGGTTTGAATTTTAAAGAAAAAGAATTTCCCAGGTTTTTCTCACTGGTTATCCTGGTTATTTAAAAAAGACCTTGTACATCTTAGGTATTGTTCAAAGAACTTTTAATTCCCTTTTTTTGTGTATGCTTGATGGGTGTAATTTGGGTCATAGAGCATACAGCTTGGCCTTACTTCAGATGTGCACCCATCAAAAAACTGCCTGGACTTCAAGGTAAATTGTAAAAAAAACGAACTGATAACTTTTTTACTTTTTATATATTTTTTTTCTTTAGTTTTTATATATTTTGTAATTCATTCATTGCACTTTCAGAAGCTTGTGTTGCCTACCCTGACAAAATTTATTTTCCCTATTTTAATAGCTGCTAAAGATAGAGTACTTGGGACTAATTCAGGCTGATTTTTTTAAACAAATTAGAGCAGACATTTTTGTCAGTTCTGTGCTTAGATCATATACAATTTCCACAAGTACAATATGTAAAGAAATTACAGCCACAGTACATGAAAGTGGCATAGAGACAGAGGTATGCCAACATTCTCTCCCCTGTACATGATGCAAATGTAAACAACTTCACCTTACACCTGTCACTCTCTCAGAAGTATGTAATATCTGTAGAGTCGCACCAACATAATGTGCGTACGTTATCAATGACCACTGGTAGGTGTGATACAGGATGTAAATAAATACTTGGAGAGAAGCAGAATCAAGCATTCAGTATGTCTGGAGGGCATAAATGGTCAGATAAAGGTAGATCAAGTGATTATGGCATGAAAATAAGCACTTGACAGACTTTTTTAAAAATAGGATAACTTGTCCAGACTAGTGACTTGGAAAATTTTACTTGCCCGAATTAAAAAATGAATAGTCTGGGACATTGGGCTATGTGATTTGCTCAGCCCTGCAGTAGCCAAAATATTAAAGTTAGGAGCAGTGTCACCATAGGAGTGGGATTCACTTTTGCTGGTAAAATGGCAAAATGCTGCTGTGATTCTGGGAAGGCTGAGCCATCTGCAAAATGAAAGAGGTCAAGCAAAACAAAATTTTTGAACTCCTGGTTGACAAGAGTTTGATTTTGTGAAGTGCAGCAGCAATGGGTATTATTTTATACTTTGCACATACTGCAAACACCATATTAGCATTAGCCATTCTGGAGTATACGACAGTTGTCAACATAGTAAAACCACCCTGTATCACAGCAAATGCAGAAAGATCATTTTCATTGCTTATAAAATTCAACAAGACATTCAGTGAAGTCTGAACAACAGTGCTAACCAGTCTCTAATGAGTGCAAAGATGAAAATTAATGACATCTGTATCACCTTCAAATCCTCCAATGAAATAACTTGTGCTCAGCAAAGTCAGCAAATACAAATTAATACTCTATTCCACTATCCAATGGATTTTAAGTCAAAAACTTTGTGTATTTTTTATTTAATGTCTGTGTGGCTGTGGCTATCTGAGTGTGTGCATGAATGTGTGTGTGAGTATGGTGACGATTAATGATCATGCCATGTTTACCAGATACTTTTTGTTTGAATGTATATTAAATGCTTCAAAGAAAACATATATTTTATTTTATTTTATTCAGATTTGAAATTTCAGTCATTTTCCATAGGCTTAAAGAGTAAATAACTTGTTCTCAACTGTACAAAGTTGCTTATTTGGATCACATGCACTGACACTGACCTACCTTGGGATCACAAAACACACTTTCTCAGTCTAAAATCCCTCCAACACTGCCTGGAAGGTTAGCATGTACTTTGTACAAAAATATGTAGTTTGTTTCATATTTTTGGGAGAAGAATGAAGGAGTTGCAGTCAGAAGACCACAAACAGTCTTTAGGGACTGACCATTTAATTTTCATGTGTGTGTATGTGTGTATAATTTTTGTGAAAAAATAATTCTGGCTCTAAAATAGCTTGAAATTATATTTGTTGAAAAATAAGTTATCTTCAGGTAAAAGAAAAAAATAATATCCTGGCTCAAAAAATAATCAGGCACCTCCTCCCCCATTAAATGCTCAGTCCCTTATTGATTCCCCTGTTAAGTGATTTCAAATACAATCCCTGAGCATATACACAAATATATTGCAATACTGAAATGTTGAATATCACATGCCATAGTAATAGGTAAACAGCTTCCCTAACCACACAGTAAATGACCAATCACCTTAACAAACTACAAGCCAAAGTTAATGTGTGTACTTAATGGATCATTAATAGGGTTAGAGATGTCTCGAATAAAGGTTACTGGGGCATCTCCCATACAACTGAATGATTCGGTCTGAGAAATCATTAAAACTGGTCAATGCAGTCTTTAAAAACAAATGCTCAGAGTTATCATTAACGAATTGGTCCAGCTTGTCGTTAGCTATTGGTTTGAGTTCTCCCTTTATCAAAGTACACGGAGCTAAGTTGAATCGGGATTTCGACCAAGTTGTCCAGTGCTTGGACTGACTTGTCTCAGGCATAATTGTCATTGGTTTGGGTCATGTTAGCTTCAACAAGAAAGTTTTATAATTCATTTGATTTTTAAGGCCTATCTATAATTTAATAAATAATATCTTACGCATGCATTGATTTAAAAAGTTTTATTCACTGGTTACTTTTGTGCTATGAAAGCATATTTAGACCAGCTAGGGGACCATATAGTATCGTCCAACCACCCGATCTTGTGTGGGTCCTTCAACTAATGTAGCCTCGAGCAACCACTTTTTGTGCACTTAATGTGAATTTTCTATGAGCACATGAAAGAGCTTTAGTAGTGCATGATAACTTAGCTTCGAGAATTACCATTTTTCCGAGCATGTGTAATTTTGCTTATTAACAGAATGTGGCATCCATGGTTCATGACGCTAACTAAAAAGTCACATGGCATATGACCGGAATGTGCCAGTTAGGTCATGGTATGGATATTATTAGTTCATAGCGTCTCCATGTTTTTGAAATAAAAAAAAATAAAATTTAAATATGAAAAAAAAAATCTGTATATTATATATGTAGCTTGTGCACTTACATAACTGCTTGCTTGTTCTTTACCATATAAATACATGACTCATTAGACTGAGAGAGACAGACAGACAAAAATCGACTATTAGACACTGGTGAATGGATACACATTTTATTATAATAGATTCAATGTCTTTTGATGTAGAATATATGTTCATTATGAAATAATACTGAAACAAAAAAGTCCATAGTGAATATACATTTTGAGTGTAAATTTTTTTTACGTTGTATAAGAACCCCACATGATTAAAACCAAGTATTTACATTGGCTATCACGTTGTATACATTCCCAAATTTAGTTTTCCTGTTCAAGATATGTAAACAAAGCCATCATGTGATCGGTGGCTCTATCTTTAGCATATAATAGAAAATTCAAGGCCAAAATGTCTAACACAAAAAAGGCATTAGTGAAAATATAGATTTTCATTATGATTTTTAAAATTACATGAAATTACCTGTCTAAATATCATTTTGTTTGATTTTACTATTTAATTCAATGCTGTCACTCTTGAAAAACGTTGGTGACACAGTTGATGACGTCATTATCTCGAAACAAGTGCGTTAGGTCACGAGAAACATGGCGCACGATTGAAGGAGTTAGGTATCACGGTACCAATTGCGCAAGCCCAGGGGGGTGGAGCTTAAGGTGTAGGGAACATTGTATTCAGAAATAAACAACAAAACTAGCTGTGATTGGTGTATTATGTAAGAGTTGTAGTTTCTGTCTGGCCTTAAAAAAAGTTGAGTCTCTTAGCAACATGTGAGATTATGTTAATTCATATGTAGATCATGTTTTGCATTTTTTATGATTTTTTAAAAATGTGATGCACATCACTGAAAATGTGTCTGTTGTGACTGGACAACTCTTACCCCTGTCTAGTTCCAGCAGAGTTATCTCTCTTAAATGCAATGGAGTACCTGGTTCTATCACTGTCAAATTGACAATCTAACATTGCTCTCTATGACAGTGTGTGACATGCATGCTAAAATAGGAGAGAAGGTATATTTATTTCACCAAATGTTAACATTAAGGTCTATGGAAAAACAATTGGTACCGTGATACCATGACATCAGGCGGTTTGATGATACATGAATGCCAACATTTTTTTAACGATGATTAAATGAAGTAGATATAGTTGAACGCTTTCTATGGCTTTTCAATAGATTCTCACAATATTATAACGAACGCGTTAAACATCACGTTAAGTGCACGAAAAATAGTTGCTCGAAGCTAAGTTATTATGCACTACTAAAGCTCTTTCATATACTCATCGAAAACAAGTGACAGTTAAGATCCATTATATTTTTCGTGAACTAAGGTGGAATATTTTAAATAAAACGCAAAAGGGAATATCCCTGTTGTTGGCGATTACCTGATGCAGTTGTGTAAAAAAATACAAATTCACCCAAAGATCGATTTTTGATGAATCTCGCTTCCTTTGCTACGTCAAAAACTAGTGGGAGTAGCCTCCCCTGGCTATTGTAACCGGTGTAAAGTCAAAGGTTTGACAATTTATCTTATCCGCGGAATGATTTTTCACATTTAGCAATGCTACACTGGCATATACTCTGGAAAACGTGAATTAGCATACGAGGTACGTGCTACCTCATCGGTATTTGCGACCTAAATAAGCAATACAAATAGGAGAGGAATTGTATTTTAGAGAAGATACAGAAAACAAAGGACTAGAAAAGAAAATATATAGAAGTAAATGTCCATAACACCTGAATTAATATTCGTTAAGTTTGTACCAAACTTCTTTGGAAGGACTTCCTTTTCTTCACTCTACAACAACAACAACAACAATCTTTATCTAACGTTGATTTTCATTGTTCAGCCATAAGTAGCAATAACTATTATGAGGTATTTTTGCCATAAACAACAAATATAACAAGACGAGCTGAGGCAAAGTATGTTGCTTTAGGCTAATCAAAACAGCCGGTCTGCACTCAGTTCAGACTCGTGACATGCACCAAACAACCCGTCTGCATTCAGTTCGAACTCGTGACCTATGCACTAGCTAAGAGCCAGACGCTCTACCAGCTGAGCTATCCCGTTTGATAATGTGGTCTCTGAAAAACTAAAGAAAAAAAAAAACTGAGTCAGCTAAAATGTTATGCTTCTCCGTTTAACCTAATGTCTTGAATACAAGAGGTAGTGGTTAATAGCGAGATGCAAGATAACCACGCCTTCTGATTAGCATAATTATTTTCCAAATTACTTCGGTTTTTACTTTAAAAATTTGACAAACTTAGCAGAGAGAATACTTTAATTAATATTGTAAGTTTCACTAATATCGAAGTAAATATAGTGGGGTCATAGCGATTCGACTTCGTACATATTATACACTGACACTTAGTTAGGTGTCGGAGTTCTGTTTGAATGTTTCAACAAGCAACGTAATGCATCACAACTTGTCAACGATACTATTGGTCGGCTGTTAATCTATTATGGTATATGTTACAGTTTGACTGAAGTATGGCGATAGAGTAATTACGAAGATAAATGGGTAAAAAAAGAAACAGTGTTTTCATACGACATGAACCTTGAGTGTTTCATGGCTTCAAACCATGTTAGTTATCAACTGTATATTTCATCCAAGGATATGAGACTACTGGCCAAAACACACCAATAATGAAATGAGATCTCTGAATAATAATGACATTTAAGTTAATACAAAGAACGTTCCGTGTTCATTAATATAAATGTCATCCAAAACAAATCATTCATCATATGATGCTGATTGTGTCGGAACAATAGAGAGAGAAGAGTGACGTGGGACATGGCCTTTATTTTCACACATATTTGCCTTTTAGTTGGCTAAAAATGTATGTAATGAGCCACTTCTAAGTTTCCCACTTAAAGTTTTCCTATACTTCTATGGTATTTTCAATATTTTCTCATTTTGGCCATTAAAAAAGATACATCGACTCGAAATTAAAATACATAAAATGATTTTC
Source organism: Margaritifera margaritifera (assembly GCA_029931535.1). NCBI lineage: Eukaryota > Metazoa > Mollusca > Bivalvia > Unionida > Margaritiferidae > Margaritifera > Margaritifera margaritifera. The sequence continues at coordinate 139,060 of JAQPZY010001645.1, forward strand.
AAAGAATATGCAAATTATCAATTAATATAGTTCAAGAAAAGTGAAAATAGCTTCAAACTTGTTAGGTATCAGGCTTGCTCCAAAGATGGATCATCTGCGACAGTTTCTAGTACCTATCTTTTTTCTGTTCATCGAGGGGCACAACATGGAGAAAACAGCCCTGCCACTGCGAATACAGAATGTTATTTTTCACCAACTGTACCGTAAACAGAATTAATCAAACAAATAGTGATGCTTTCTCTCTTTATAATGCAACAGTACACTGTGTCTTGCATGCATGGATATACGGCAGGTCATTGTCATCATGAGGGAGATTTCCTGCGCAAAATGGTAGGTATTTAAAGACCGTGCCAGTCAATTCGATCAGATCACAGCCCAGAATACAACCAGAAACTTAAGTTGGACCTTGCCAATCGATTTAAAACACACGTCCGGGTAAGTAAATAAAAGTAGAAATAGTGTTTGAAAAACATAATAATATCCAACAAAGAGCCCACGCGGAAATATTTCTATGGATCTTTAATAATTAAAAAAAAAGATGTTTTAATTTCAAAATTGGGTTATTAAATGTATTTGAAAAGGAATCATTTACCTTTTGATATTTTTAAGCCGCTTTGTATATGAAACTTGTTCTCTATACCTCAAAGTACATATAGTAAGTGTTGAATTTGTTGGATTCTTCTTGTTTAAAAGTTATATGCATTTCTGAAACTTAACAAATTTAAAGCATCAAGAAAACTTGCCAGTTCGCCCTACTACCAATGTCACATTTTTTTTCTTCTTTTTTTTCCTCATTTGATGTTCGACTACATTATTGCATGAAAAGAGAAGTTTTTGCCGTTAAATCGTATCAGTCCAGTGTTACTTTACTATATTTAAATATAATTTTCCCCGAGACAAAAATATCGTACGAGATTGAGTAGAATGTTACGATCATCGATATCTACTTGGTTATTGTTCCGGAATACAATGTTTAACTAGGCTTACTTCTCCAACAAATATACTACCTGATCACATTGCATTAGGATAACTTTCTTTGTTACCTCCGAATCCAGCCCTCCCGGAAAGATGTATATTATATAGACAAAGGGAAGCAACTCTTACAGGTTAACTCCCCTTTCAACACGCTAGGTGGCTACCGTTATACCCGGTTTTAACCAGTTTTTACTTTCCCTAACCATCTGCTAGGATGTTCTCCACAGAATCCAGTTAAATTCTATAAATTTTATAACTTAAATTTAATCATCCACATTTCTTTTTCAGGGGTAATGTAAGTCAAAATGTTGTTTTATATGGTACATACACATTTTTGTAAAATCCGGGGAATTTTTTAATATTTTTGCAATTATCGTTCCGTTTGTTATTGTCACATGTGATTTCGGTCGGTAACATTCAATTTCACCGGATACATTTTCGGGCGCTGTACTTATCAACTATTACACTTCTAAGCTGTTTCGATAACGCAGTTTATATATACAATCAAGTGCGAGAAGTAAACGATTTAAGGTTGTGGAGGATGGACACCAGACGTGTCTACGCATACAATTGTTCGTTGCAATGTGTGTGCACTTTGGTACGAAAATACGTGGTCCGAAAACGAGCACTTTTAACTACTATGTTCACTAGTTTCATGGGGAATGTCGATATGCACTCTCCACCCTTCATGCAGATGCTGAAACAGTACCAGAACATACTGTATCCGTGAATACAGTAGAATCGTTGATTAGTCTCATCGGTGGTGTCGAGATGCAGTCTCCCCCCCCCCCCCCATGACGACGCAAAATAGCGCAGAATATACTGTATCCGTGTATAAAGTAGAATCATTGAGTAGTCTCATGGGTGATATCGAGACGCCCTCTCCATCCCCTCCCCCCCCCCCCCACCTCACCCCCCACCCATCATACCGACGCAGAAACAGCGTCAGAACATACTGTATCCATGAACACAGTAAAAGGCACAGGCGATTCCAGTCGTGTCTTGGAATCGCACATTATCAATATGACACAAAAAGCTTTGTTGTCGATATGTCAACGAGTGTATATGGCGTTTATGTATTGTAATCCCACTGGGGATAAGCCTAGGACCCCGCCAATGAGGCGTGATGGCTCACAAACGAATATGATCACTCCCATGAGCCATGGGGGCTTGGAATTTTTTTTATCCCGTCCGTGCACGAAAATATTAAGAAAACAAGCCGGACATGAAGATTTGCAATTTGACCAATACGGTACGGACGGACAATCCGTACCGACTATACCGCATCAGCCGGCCGGACCACAAAACATATATCGTCTTTGGTACGCCGTTCCGACTGCTGACCAATCACTCCAGCCGTATGAACGAGCTATGTACCATTACTGTGGTCAGGAGTCTGTTAGCTCATACCAGCCAGCCGGCCGTCCAGACAGACCGCATAGCCAGCCGGCCGTACCAACCAGACCGCACCAGCCGGCAGGACCGCAAGGCATATAAGGTCTTTGGTACGCTATTTTGACTGCCGACCGACTGGTCCAGTCGTCCGAACGAGCTATGTACGTTTACAGTTGTCAGGAGTCTGTTATCTCCGATTGGCGGTCCCTTTCGTTTCTCCACTTCTGTTAGGGCGTCGAATTGATGAGGTGATAAAGCAATAGGCACAAGAGTTACTCTTTAACTTTCAGCGCAATCTACTATCTAGGCACAACCCTGTTAGGGAATGTACATGAAAAGGGACGATTGTCGCCACAGAATCTGCGGTGGTGGTTCTCAGCAACGACAGGTTATATGGTCCTATTGTCGCAGGCAGGCAGGGAGGGTGTAGAGAGGAACACAGTTTCTCCTTCCCCGGGCCTTTCGTCAATCGTCAGTCATGCACCGTCACCCACGCCCTCTGGCGACTCACCTGATGCGCCAGACTACTCCCTTTTCGCCAGATTTGGACCAACCATTTGTAAAACAATGTCCGATGGTCTTCGGATTTCGTTATCCGAACACCTCAACCCCCCCCCCCCAATTTCGTCGTCCCAACTTCATCAAGACACTCCCAAGCGATCCCATGAAGGGGGATGTTTTTTCACAAGAAGATCTAGTTTTTTGACTTATAAAGGGGAGGGTAGAAAGTTCAAATCCGCACAAACAGGGCTTCCACTCCAGAATATTTCTGGTTACGAAGTCCAACGGCAATTGAGACCTTCGATAGAGATGTGACGAGTACGTGATCAGTCTTAAAATGTCCGACGCGTATTTCCATATACCGATTCATATGGCCCCAATCTAAGCCCTTGGACCTTCAATAAGAGTTCAGGACGTCTGCCGCAGGGACGGCGACGTTCCTGCACGACAAACCACAAAAACAGTCGGTAAGTTTAGTTTTTGGTTCACGACATGAACAACCTTATTTCCCTCATTGTGCGGTGAATAATCAATCTAGAGAAGTCGGACCTTGTCCCTTCTCAACATTTTGGTCCATCTAGATATGGATCCCTTAACACATATCAACTTAGCGTCTTCCTCCTAAATGCATTGAATGAATCGTTCATGCGTCGGAGAAGGCATCAACAAAGACATTGAAGTTGTACCTTCAAGGGGACGTTACACCAAGTCATACCCCAGTTCAGGACGTCCTCCATAGAAAAGGTGGGCGTTCCTGGACGACAAACTACAGAAACATTCGATTAGTATGGTTTTTGGTTCACGACACGAACAACCGGACTTCCCTCGTTCGTAGTTTAGGGTGGATAATCAATTTAGAGAAGACTGAGCGTATCCGTTCTCAACAATATGTCCATCTAGATATGGAACTCTTAACATATATTAACTTAGCGTCTGTCTTCCAAACGCATCGAAAGTATAGCTCATGCGTCAGAGAAAGCCACTATTCCATCCATGTCCAGAGAACCCCTCCTTCACTCCTGGCTCCTTTTAGGGATGTCCTGATCGAAAACGAGTTTGTTAGCTTCAATCGTGTAGAGGATCGCAACAGCTGAAGATTTTTCACTTTGAGGACATACAAGGGGAAATCGTGTGTTGTCAATGACCGATGTCACATCAATGACGTCACGCCACTCTCAGCACCAATTCCATGATGGCGAGCTTCTTTCTCTTTCTCTTTCATACATGACTTGCAATTTATGATAACACTAACTTCAACATGCAAAGTGAGTGAGCTACATACGATATATGTATATCCGAACTATTTGCAGTTCCGTTCTGATGAGTCAGTCGTTCAATGACACAACCTGGTTTCTTCCTAAGAAGAGCTTGCTGTCAATAGTCAGCCAACAATAACTATTTGTTCCCTCTCCTTGATCGATTTGTCGAGAGAAGCAAAGACGCAGCGTCTTGTACGTACCCTCAGATGTTACCTGAGATGCACTAACAATATCCGCATCAACTGTAAAAGAATGTTCCTACCGCTGTTGGCAGGAATGCATGACATAACCCCACAAGCGCTTGCCGCTTTGCTAAAGGGAGTTATTAAATCAGTGTCTCTTAGCTCTCACGGGATCAAGTACACTAATGAATATTTCAGCTCAAAAAATACGAGCGACTTCTGTGAACCTGGCCTTGAACGTAATGTCTCAATTCGGAAAGAGCTGAGTCACCTGACTAGCACGCCCAGTCTGCCTTCTCTATCTTCCATTTGCGTGAAATGGCCTCGCTGAGTAGAGAAATGAATCGATTTGGGTTAGTGGTAGCTGCACAGACACTGATCACTCCCCCATTCATAAAAGCACAACCTTTGATCCAGATTTGAATTTGCCACTTTCGTTGATTCGCCTGAGAAACTTTGATGGTGAGCCAATAATCAAGTGCGGACTCCCACAGGGATTTCTCGCGCACGTATATAAACAAATTGTCTCTTGTTGTGCTAAACTAACATTAGGAGAAGTTCATACTTTTAGTAGAGCAATCATTCTCCTACTGTGTGACACAGGGTAGGATGCTCAGCATTTCCTCCTTCTCTTGCCTATTCTCCTAATGTAATGTGATAAGGTAATGTATTTGACGGAGAAAGCAACTTTGTTTAGTAAATTATGTTTCACCGATAATACTTACTTGATCACATTACAAATAATCCCTCCCGCACTTCCCCGCAATGCGAGCATCCATTAAGGTGTCGCTTAAGTAAAAACAAAACTGGTTTAAACCGGGTATAACGTTAGCTACTTAGCGGGCAATAAGGGAGTTAACCTGTAAGACTTGCTTCCCTTCATCTATATAATATATGGACAGAACGACATTTTTCCATATTTGGAGGCGCTCTACATATATTATGTACTTCTGGGAGACTGACAGGTGTAAGGTAAAGTTGTTTAAATTTGCAAAATGTACAATGGAGAGAATGTTGGCATACCTCTATGCTATTTTCATATATTGTGGCTGACGTTTCTTTATATATTGTACTTGTGGAAATTGCACATGATCTAAGCACACAGCTGAAAAAAATGTCCTCTCCCGTTTGCTTGAAAAATCAGCCTGAATTAGTCCAAAATACTCTAGTTTTAGCAGTTATTAAAAAAGGTAAAACGAATTTTGCCAGAGTAGGCAATACCAGCTTCTGAAAGTACAATGGATGAATTACAAAACATATAAAAAGTAAAAAAAGTTATCCGCTCTTATTTTACAATTTGCATCTGAGGCGACATTAGACGGGGCGGTGGCCAAAAGGTGCTTGCAGCGCGACTTGTGAAGAATCCAGGATGACGCCGACTCATAGTGTGTTTGTCATTTTTGGATAGGTGCACATCTGAAGTAATACCAAGCTGTATACTCTATAACCCAAATTCCACCCATCAGTCATACACCCAAATAAAGAGAATTAAAAGTTCTTTTAATAATAGCTTAAGATATACAAGATCTTTTAAATAGCCAGGATAACTAGCCAGGAAAAGCTGGGAAATTATATTTCTTTAAATATCTAACCCTATTCAAAATACAAAACTGTAGAGCGCCACCTTAAAACAAATATGAAAATGTGTGCAATTGCTTTCTCTTTTTTATATCATCGTGTATGTTTTTCTCAACAAAACTGTACGTCACCATTGCTCTTATACATGAAAATAAGCCAGTGAGGCCTATTTTGCTCTTGCTTACACAATATGCCTTGTGGTAGTATATTGTGTATGCAATGGCCTTAATTATGGGGAAATTAGAAGTATTATAACACAGGAGTAAAGACAACTTAAATTTAATACCGTTGCATTAAGTGAAAGAAAAATATAGCAAAAGTGTTTCTTTTCATTCATTTTTAATAAAATTAAGGAAAAAATGATAATGCAGATTCGCTTTCTTCCATATACTAGTGTTTGAAGAATTAGCAAACTTTTTACCCTTTGACCTTTGACCTCTGTGAACCGGATCTGTTCCATCCCTGTTCAAACTGTAAATTTTATTAGTGACATCTCAGGAATAATTGTGGCAAGTTTCATGTTCCTGTCTTTTAGCAAAACATTGGTTGCTATTGTTGAGCGGATGCAATGTGCAGATTTAAATTAGCTCACTTTTCATGACTTTGCTGCTAATGAATACTGTTATGTGGAAAAATTACATGAGAATTATTCAAAAGGACTCTTTAGATGCTTGAGACTTAAATGTTTCAGCTATACAACCAAAAATTAAATCATAATTATAATACATATGTGGTCTTTATTGAGACGCTATACATACATTGTGTACTGCCGAGAGAGTGACAGGTGTAAGGCGTTGTTTGAATTTACAACATGCACAATAAAGAGAATGTTGGCATACCTCTATGCTATTTTCATGTACTGTGGCTGACATTTCTTTACATATTGTACATGTGTAAATTGTATATGATCTAAGCACACAGCTGACAAAAACGGTCACTCCCGTGTGCTCGAAAATCAACCTGAATTAGTCCAAAGTACACTATTTTTAGCAGTTATTAAATAGGGAAAACGAATTTTGCCAGAGTAGGAAATACATGCTTCTGTAAGTTCAATGAATGAATTACAAAATATATAAAAAGCAAAAAAAAGTTATTCGCTCTTATTTTACAATTTGCTTTTGAAGTCCAGGAAGTGAAAATGACCAAACTGAGCTAACAATTTTTTTATAAGTGCACATCTGAAGTAAAACCAATCTGTATACTCTAAAATCCAATTTGCACCCATCAATCACACACCAAAGAAAAAGAGAGATAAAAGCTCTTTTAATAATACCTAAGAAATACAAGGTCTTTTTTAAATAGCCAGGATAACCAGTGAGGAAAACCTGGAAAGTTCTATTTCTTTAAAAATCTAACCCTTTGCAAAATACGAAACTGTAGAGCGCCACCTTTGCAGGGGGGGGGGGGGGGCTGGTTTCGGAGATAGCAAAGGAAGTTATCCTAATGTAATGGGATCAGGTAAGTATTATCGGTAAAACATAATTTACTAAAAACTTTGCTTTTTCGGAAGACAGAGATTAACTCGGTTCATGTTACGCAATATAACGACTAACTAGGCTTATGTTCCGGAATGCATCAATTAACTAGGCTTATGTTCTTGTGCCGCACATTTGGCGCATCTTTTTTTTTTCTTTTTTGCCCAAGTATACTTATAAAAGATTTTATTTCTGATTCACTTATCATCCGTTTATTTTTCTTAATTGTAAGATAAATGCATTCAGATTACTATTATATACTCCAGATTACTGTTAATTGTACACAACAGGCTACCGTTGATCGTATACATCAAATTACTGTTAATTATATACATGAGCTTACTGTTTAACATATACTCTAGATTACTGTTAATTATATACATCAAATTACTGTTGAATATATACACAAGATTACTGTTAATTATATACATCAGATTACTTTTGGACATATACTCCAGATTACTGTTAATTATAAACATCAAATTACTGTTAGTTATATGCATAAAATTCCTGTTAATTTTGCATTGAATTCAAGCAATATGAACCAGACGCATTTATTGAGGTAATTCCGCTGACCGACGTGCTATTGTCATCGGAGTTTTAGCATCTGAGGCGACATTAGACGGGACGGTGGCCAGAAGGCGCTTGCAGCGCGACTTGTGAAGAATCCAGGATCACGCAGACTCATAGCGTGTTTGTAATTAGTAGTGCAGATTTTTAATCTCAAGGATTATAGTGCACGCAAGCATAGTAATTGGCAATTGATTTTCATCTAAAATACGTTTCGAAATGTGTGTGGTTTTCGATAGGAGACAGTAAGCGTCTCCCCGTAGGACTCACCAACTGCAGCAATGACTTGTAGCAAGGTATTTTTTTTTTCTATCAAGAATACTCCCAATTGTGATTATCTGATCGAGGTGAACATAAAGCCTCAGGGCGTCGATAAACGCTATGGCGTTGTGTTTGAAAGCACCGTAAAACCCTGGTAATTCGAATCCTATAGGTGGACGAACGTGTCGAGATAGAGCTGATAGTTTGGGTCAGTTAGTGTAATGCTGACCCGCCCGGTCGCCAAGTTGCAATCACAGTCTATCCAGGAATAGCAGGCTGTATTACTTATTCGAGTGTATCCATGCTATAATACCCATCGGGAATGATAACGGTTACCGGATAGCTGGTTGGTTACATTACGCAGCCAAAACGTTGAACCAATCTGATGTGAACAAAATATCTCGGAACCCTACACGAGTATTAGGACAAGTGTGTATCACCAGTTCTAGAGCCACCGGTCGAACTAGAGGATTAGTCAATACAACATTCATTATCAGAAAATGTTACCACCACAATCATTTTACTTTAATAGTCATGCGAAATATGCTGTTGGTGGTGTCTATAACTACGTTGATATGGAGAGAGCACAAATATGAAAACTATTAAAGAACCCAAAAGTTTCAAACCAAATTTATGGACATAACAGACAAGCATGCACTCCTGATACTAGGTCTGCGGATACAAAGGATAAGTGGTATAGCAGCGCCATTAGGTTCTGGCAAAAATCAGGTGAACTTTGTTTTTTGGTTTGCAATAAAATGATGTGTCAACATTAAAGACCATTTTCTTACGAAGGATTCCGTGTCATCCAGCTTTGAGATATTTCAGGTCTACTTTTAAGCTAGAATAATCCTAAACCAGATGCAGTGCCCCCCTTCCGGGATAGACCGGTTGGGACACATTTAATAATGGCATCAATATATTTTCTACTGGCTCTTTTGTAAATGGTTTAACGTGGATATAAACTCGAACTATGGGCTTGGAATGATGTATAACTATCTTCCAGCCCACAAAAGATAATTTCCAGAAACAGTCGGTTTTACACCCGAAATGAAAAACATTTGACCACTTTTTGCAGGGACCTAGTGCAGTAAATGCATGGGCAATATTCGTGCTGGATAAGTCGCAATGCTTTACGCAGCCTGGTGTATAGCGTCTAAACGACAGCGTTCGGGCATATGTATAGGAAATTGTAGGTGAACAAAGCCAAATGATGACATCGATAATAGAGGTAGTAGAGACTGCCTTTGAGACCCCAAAACAGTTTTTTGAAACGTTGAAGATATACCTTCCCAATAAGAAAACATGAATCAGTCCAAACGAAAATATCAAGACGTGCTCCACTATGCCCAAAAGCAAAGTAGATCATATCCTGGGAAATCAACTCTAGATAAGATTTCAGCAAAGTGGACTCTCAGTGCGGATCCAATTCCGCATCATGTGAAATCCGTTCAACAAGCAACACAACTGCAACCAGCAAAGCACGATCAGGCAAACTTTGACCCGTCTGCGCAAGCGGCAGAACAAGTGTCCGCGCATGCGCACGAAGTTGACAAAACAACACAGCCTTGTAGTTGAAGGTGTTGTGTTGAGCTTCCAGCCATTTGCTTTATGCGCTAGCTTTCTGTCTGCGCTTGTCCGCGTAAGAACGGAGAACGGCAAAGAATGCAATCGTTGTCGTGATGACAAGCACCACCAGATTTTCGGCCATCAAGCCAATGACACTGCCGGCAGTTTCTAGGAGGAATGAGACAATAGTGCCAATAATACCGGGCAGCGTCTCCAAAACCTTTTCTGCCAGCATTTTCAGCATTCAGACCAACCGCTTCAGTTGCGTTTGCAGAACGCGTGGTGTGTGTGTGTGTGTGGGGGGGGGGGGTGGTAGGGTCTAGGTTTAGGTTGCGGCGTTGGTGTACCACCGCCACCTGTGATCGCGAGCAAGATTGTGCTTATAATAAACCCCAGCGCCTTGAGAATCGACGAAAAGCTATGAGTTCGAGGATGATGCCGAAAGTTTCTACAAACCATTTCATTAACAAGTTGTTGGTGGTGATCGAGGGCGTTCCAAACCAGATCAATATCCAGGGGCAGCTTAGGTACCAACAGTAGGAAGAGGCCCAAAAAATAATGGCGAGGGAGTCTCTTCTTGACGTTGGCACCTTTTGGAAGACGATGCGCTCAATGGTCCGAGAAGACATATGGAAAACGAGAGCGAAGGTGTAATGTGCAAATCGAAAAAGGGTCCAGGCAGCAGGTGTTTTGAACGCGCACGCATACGTTGTTAAGCACTCACAGCTCAATATACAAAATGGGCAATCTGTGTCATATACTAGACAGCGGAAACCGCCGAAACAAGAAAAAGGCGGCGAGTGTAAAGTGATCTTTGATAACTTACACTCACACTGTGCCCTGATTGTCGGCCGCAGCGGCAGAGGCAAACGCGTGTTTGCTTGCAAGTTTCTTGAAACAGCATTTAAGGGCAACTTCGATTTTATCATCTGCCCAACAATGTCCCCGAACAAGGCATATGAAAGGCCATGGACACGCAGCGAAAACGACGCGGGAGTAAATCCGCGCATTTGCTGAAAACTTCAAGGAAACCACCATGCTTTTTCTATTCGACGATTGCGCCTTTCTTTCTGGCGTCAGGCATAAATAAACTGCCTTCACAAAAGCTCGCCTTCATTAACCTCCACTACGGCATTAGTGTGTGAGTCATCGCACAGAAATACAACGCAGTAGAGCGCAATTTCCGCCAGCAGACATCGTCGGTAGCACTGTTTTACTGTAAAGACAAAGACTCATTTAAGGACAAACTAGATGAAAACTATGTTATTTGCAAGTCACTTAGAATTAAGCACTCGGTCAGTCATTGAAATCTAATAAGAACCATGGAAGAAAGATTATAAAGAGCAATATGGGTGTTGATGCAGTAACGGATCACCTGTTTGATAACGTATCGACTTAATAAGTTAAACAACGAGACATATGCTGTCCTATAGCTACCAGTAAAATCTACTAGACATACGCTGATTCCTTTCATATGGACGAGTTAGTGTTTGTTTTGTGTTTGTAAACAACATAAACTTGTTAACTGCGGAACGCAGATGCAAGATGTCTTCATCACCATGTCCAAAAGATTTTGGAAATCTAGTCTACCATGCAGCCGTTCTCAGCGGTGTATCTGTTGGGTATTCAATGACTGCTAAGCGCTATGTGGGCTACGTCTGCAACATTAGTGACACGGCCGGTCGGTCTCGAAGACCTTGATGCGATACCTATGCGCACTAGAAGAAGTGAAAGGCGGGCAACGTGGCGCTACCGACCCCGTGTGTTCGGTAAGGGTCTGTAGGCTAGAGCGTGTGGTTGCCAACATCGACTCTCCCGCAGTATATTATCTGCTTTGCAGGGCCAGAGCGCGTGTTTGTGCGTGAGGAAATGCAGTTTCTGCCCCTTAACACATAACTATCACCGGACCGGGTCCTCAGTTAACATACACGTCGCTTACGTCAAAACCACTATATTGCTTGTCCTCTGGACCCGCGGGACAAAGCCGAGCAGCACCTCTTTTACGATTGCACTCCAAACAGGTCAACCTCACACTGCCATATGAATGTTCCTGGCCGTTGTCCAGGCGGTCTACACTGAACTGCTGCGTGTTGTTTTGTCTTGTAGACCAGAGCATTTCGATGGTGCAGCGGGCACAGCTGTTATTTTGCAGTTGCCTAAGGTGGAGCATGTCATCGACCTTGAGCAGGCCTGTAGGGGTTACAACGTGACTACGGACCTTGTCCTGCTGCTTGTATGCAACAAGCTTCTTCTGGATAGCATTGCAGATTTCCTGCTTGTTAGGCGCATGTCTATCATCGGCTCCACAGCAGGTGGTGCAGCGACACGCTCTAGTTGAAATAGGTACTCAACGCAGAATACAATCAAAAAAGGGAGTTTCGACAATTGGAGTTAGTCGTCGACAAACCATACCTAGCGCGGATTTTTGATTGTAAGCCCCTGGGAGCTGTGCACAGTAACTGCATATCCAAAAACCAGTCAGTCTGTACTCTCTGCAGAAAGGACAGCATGCTAGGCAGCTGCCATATTTACCATCATAGTATCCTTTAGCACAAGATCTCTCTGATCGTTTGTCACTGAAACTGTAGCAAGGATATATTGCGCCTGCTATCCTGTAGGTTATACACTAGTGGAAACGGTATGTCTGGAAAGTGTCTTCTGCGTCGTTCGAATAGGAGTTGCTGGGCGCTATCACGCACCGCTGTGCGTAAAATCACGAGCATATCAGCGGGCACCCACTGCTCCAAACAGAAGCTTCAGATGAGACAGGTGCAAAGGGTCTTGCGCATCTCCAGGCATTGGCCCTGTCAGATTTGAGACGCATTTTTTTTTTTTTTAGGTCTCCAAGAGCCTCATACTTGGCAAGGTATTCTTCCTCAACCTCTTCGTACAGCCAGCAATGTAGCAACTCTGTGGCTATGGACGGCGGTTGGCATTGGTCACCACACCAGGCCACGGTTCGCCCCGCTTCTCTAGTCACCCGAGAAAGGCCTAACGAATGTGGCGAGGGACTGTGCAAATCTCATCCCATATATAACCCGAGGAATGTATTTTTGACCCATACGTTCTGGTGTCTCTTCCTTTTGCCATTCCAAAGAAAGAAGCTGTGGCAAGTTTATGCGCGGATATGAGCGCCGTACTGACGCCATACCCTTTTTGCGTGTCGGTGGATAGGGTAAGAACGAACGGGCTGCGTTCATGAAAGATAGCGATTGCGCGCGTCGTCTTGACGGAACCTCCTCAACCGTTGAGATAGAAAAAGCGGTGCGTTGCTACCGGATCTTCGGCACTGGGAACCTTTGAGTCTGGAACTTGTTTCAATGTCCAGTGTTCGGGCTTGGGCATGTAAGCTGCTCTGTCATTGGGAGTTAGGACCTTCTTATTCTCAACACGACACTGGCTCCAGGAACAGGCTGTTGTTTTACTCTGTTTGCTGTCATGGTCTTTGCATACAAAAGCGGCGCATTCGTAGCAGATGCGCTATTCCTTTGCATAGGCTCGGACATCATCCAGTCGGGTCAGGTGCTTCTGCTTGATATAAATAGAAACCGTCGCCACCCACACTTCCATGATCAGAGAGCAAGAAAACCTTTGCAGCATGCTAATAAAGTTAATGCCCAGGTAGCCAAGAATGGATGCCTAGAGGTACGTGTACTTTGGCTGCAAACCGTCGTGGTAACTAACGATGTCTCTGATGGGGGCCTTGTCATAACCAACCAGCGAACTGGTTTCGAGGTAGGTGTAAACGAGAACGTCTAGTTGACCCCGGTCGGTAACCATCCGGAGCGTCATGCGTTTGGATCCTTTTGTAAATTTGCGAGAATGCGACCCAGTTCCCTTTCCTCCAGCAGCCATACTTTGATCTGTTTCTTGTAGGACATAGTGGCCTCAGTCACATCGAGGTGCGTGAACACGCCCGTCCCTATCAAAAATCGCAGCAGAATAATGGGAGCTTAGCCGCGGTCGTTGCGGTAAGGTTCGTTTTCTTTACGCTTGCTAAAGTGACGTCCAAACCATGCAGGGATAACTGGGTGGCAAACCTTTTCCAGTATGGAACACAATCTCCCATGACCAAGAAAATGCCAGGATAGCAGGCAGCCATGTAAAGACTCACAATTTCAGACACCATGTAGCCATCGTGGATATTTCAAAGACCGCCACGTCCAAACTCGACGCATGCCCACTGGATGTCCTGGTCGCGGCGATGGACTTCAGCCGTTTCGCTTTCGAGTAACACTAATGGCGGTGGAGGCCTCGCTAAAGACTTTGGTAGCCACTCGTCAGGATTATATTTGTACTTGTTGCAGACCTATATAATCTGCAGGTGCTTCTCCCCGGTTCTGAAGCACTGACCCTCAGCCAGCATAAACTGCTCCATAAGATTAGAGTACAGTAGTTTGTCGTTCCTCCACTCCACCTCCGGCTGGCCTTTGCCTCTGATGTTGTTTTCAAAGTGTTCAACCGCACGCTGCACACGAGATTCAGGTCACCGTCCCTCATAGGGGCCAAATTGCCCGGGTCGGGCTCTCGAATGGGGTAGAGGCCGTACTCTACTGCAGCCGCCGGGTAAGCATTTTTATTGTAAGTTTTGTCAATACCAGTAAGACGTTCAAGTTTAATATCACGCATAATTTCAACCACATTTTTGCCCTTGTACTCTTCTGTCTTCACCAGGTCAGTCTTGTCTACTAGTGTCCACTTCTCCTCATCCTCCTTATCATCCCCATCATCCTGAATGATAAACTTATTTCGAATGATAAACATTCAGAGCTGCAGCAAAAAGGATGACCACGCGTGCGTCGGTCATTTAGCTATTTTAAGATTAGGAAATCGCCTAGTGCTTGGTTTACAGGCATTATGTCAAGGTATCTTTTTCTTCGATGTGAAACGTGCTAAAAACTTGCGCAGCGCCGTGAACTTCAACCTCTTCCTTGGCGTCACAAAGATGATGATATCAAATCAAGGTTTAGGTGTTTGGGAATAGGTGCAGGGTGTGGCGCGACCTTGTCAAAATCAAAGGGGACTTCTTCCTCTATTTCATTAGAGCCGATGCGGTCAAATATCTGCCTCGCGATCTCCGTTTTTTTTTTTCTTTCTACGACGTGCATGTAAAGTCTCTGAGCCCTGCAAGTGTGCAATAACACCAATGCAACACTTCGTACAAGGATAAGTTCCACCAACCCTGTGGAGTGGCTGTGCATGTGCTTTACAGTATTCGTTTATACATCTGTTGCCCCACTTCTAAGTACATTTACTTCCCAATGTGATCCATGTGCAGTGATTTTGCCCCAATGCATGTTAATAGGTATACGTAGTTAGTTAGCGTATCTCTAAATGAAAACTTTTAACAAATCAAATACTGTCACTAAAATAAGCGTTGTTTTAATTCGTGGCTCAAGTATATACGTTCCAAAATTCCGGGCCAGCGAGGGGGGGGGGGATGCGTCCCTTGTGTCTCTCTACTCAGGAGATGAACATCTTCTTTTAAGACATGCCTTTTTGTGTTGTTGGTGGGGCGGGACTGGACTCTTTAAAAAGTATAGTTGTGTACGTTTTGGGGATGTGAAATGGTGGTGACTGGCTCTGACGGGGGCTGGGTGCCGCCGTATGTGGTCCGATTACACCTCACTCTATCTGACCACATGTTATAATTTCATATTTCTTGTAAGGTATGTTATCTGATTGTTGCCTCAATAGCATTACTCTGTATTTTTCTTATAATTAGAAATGTAATATTTTGTTCACAATCTTTTAACAGACTCGGACTAGGAATAATAAATGAATTCAAAGTAGCACGTGCAATTCAAGGAGGCAAATCTTTAATCACGAATGGTACCAGCAATATATATATCTATATCTATATATATATATATATATATATATATATATATATATATATATATATATATATATATATATATATATATATATATATAGATAGATAGATAGATAGATAGAGAGATTTTGTTTCACGCCGAAGGAGTAGGTCATGGCTTACGGTTTGCTGTGAAATCGTTAAAGAAATAAACAAATTGAGAGCGTTGACCAATCACGTGTTGGCAATTTTAAATCTCGTATCCCTATTGTATAACATTTTCTGGACCATCGTTAATGTATACTACAGTCCAGAGACAGGGGATATTTATTTATTTGTTTTAAATACAATTGGTCCAGAAATGTTCTCGTAAAAGGATATGATATATAAAAAATTTACAAAAAACAAAATATATTAAATAAAATTGAAAAAATTGAAAAATTGTTTTAAAAAATAATGTTTGGTTTAATACCCAACTCACAATGTACATAATAATTGTCAAAATGTCAATTTTTTTAACTACGTTACTTTACTAAAAAGAAAACAAAAACGTTATCGCCAACAATTGAGTACATAAACTTATAAATAAACAGAGCTTAATCAGATATTCTCGATATTTCTTTTTTTCGGCAAGATTGTTCGATTACAATTTTACCAACCCTACTTCGAGTAAAATAGTCTCTATTCGTATATTCTCTGTATTCTTTCAGTCAGAATGTTTCCTGTCAAGATTCTACTTTTCCTCATTCTGGTATCGGTCACATCGTCCTTACCATACTATACCGAAGACAACATCAAAGTCCTAACCACGTGCCCGCTTTGTGACCCTTCCACGATCGTTTGCAAGTATGGGTACCTGGCCTGCATTCAGCACCTGCTCGGGTTCTTCACTTATGAAGTAACGGGATATTGCTATTCGACAGTACATTGCTAGTTAAACCATGCAGTCAGGTGCAGAGAACCGTATGCCGACAAAGACATGTCATCATTCAAAAAAGAAACGAACTTTGAATGTTCCAAGATGTCCCAGCTCTCAATTTATTTTACTATTAATAAATAATTTGTTTTGGAAAAATGACGAATTTAAGACTTTATTATTTGAAAATACATGTATGTTTGTTTTTTTTTTTTAAATTGTATGCAAGGTTCATTGAGATGTTGGTTTGGTGGCAGGATTCAAAGAGGTGCTAATTTGATGGGGGAAGTGTATGTTTATAACCGTAGTTAATATAGTATTCGGAATTCTAATAACTATTTTATCCTGGAACAATATTTATAATAATTGTAAAAAGAAGATTGAAATCAAATGACGCGACAAGATGCAATTTTTGTTTCGAGGTACCTCATGCAAAAATTATGGACAAATATAACGTTAGCTCAAAATGAGTATATTTTGTACTTCAGAAAATTTTATACTTACTCCTAGCTTTGAATTTATGCAGTATCTATACTGATACCACATGAAATGTTGAATGTATGTCTCGGACTCAGTTAATCATACATTGTATATGACTCACACTATCAATATTTCATGTGTATATATCGATGTCTTGTTCTTTCTTTCTTTGCACACATGTTTAATATATTGCATGTTGGGATTTTAAAATAAGTTCTCAGCTTACGCAGGAAATCAATTATGAATAAAAGTCGGCATTACTGTAAATTCGGTTTCTTTTAATTCTATTTGTTTCTATATCACTCCTAATTACCAATTTAGTGTGGGTAAACTTATATTTGACTTCACTGTAATTTACTTTTTGGCTTACAATAAATGGTACTGATAGAATATTTCTTGCTTATCAAAATCAAAGGACAATAATTTGTAATTCATTTGAAAACTTAAGTGCCTTACTCTCTTTTTCTCCGTTTGTATGTCTCTATTATTTTAGTTGTTGAGTTGTTGACGAAAATATTCTTTAAGTGCTAATGGAAGTTATATATATATATATATATATATATATATATATATATATATATATATATATATATATATATATATAAAGCACGTTTGCTTCCCAATGTGGCAATTCCGGCCCCAGACATTGAGAAGTTTAAGTACAAAAATATCCCATTTGAAGTTTCTATAACAACTATATTTTTCAGCATTAAAGTTATAAGCAACACTCTTTTGGAACTGACACAAACTTGTCCTGTTTCAATTACATCTACATTATAAATATATTTTTTTTGCATATAGAATTATTAAATCCGCTGATTTATTCTCTTCATATTTGGAACACTTATGGAATTATTTATGGAGTAAAGAATTTCATCGTGTAACACATTCATTTCCCAGATAGACCTTTCCAAGTTCTTCATTTGCTTTTATTTCCAACACACACGAGCCTCCTCGGCTTTGTGATATGTGTGACAATTTTATTTATTTATTTATTCATTTTTTTCTTCTTTCATTTCCTCATATGTCTTAATGCGCTCTATCGATTCTGTTCATTCTGGACGCGGATTATTCTGAAGCAAAAGCAACAGACACTTTCATAATCTCGTGTACGATTCGTGTATGAATAATCTCTCCTGATGGGAGTGAATCGAGAACGAGACTAAACGAAAAAAGCTACTGTATGTAATCACGTAACGAAATGAAGACCGTGATGGGGAGAGCTATTCGAATCTGTGAACTGGTATTTCAACATTTAGGAATTGTATTGGCCCTCACTTGCATTAAATCAAGCCATATTTTGTATCCTTTAAAAGCAAACTACATTTTCTACTGATTGACTAAGCATTGGGAAAGCGAATATTAATATCTAGGGTCATATCTAAGGTTTGAGCACGACCATACAATTCTGTCTTTGAAATAATCTGTACCGCTCTTCCGTTCCAACTGTCAATTACGTACCAGTTGCTTTATTTTATGCATTTCTTCATCTTTCATTTATTTAACACTAAATAAATGTCAACTCACTGTACAAGCTTTAGGAAAGCTAATTTTGATTGTAAGGGCCATATCCAATGTTTACGAACGGTATATACGGCCTAAACATAAGCAAAAACCTCACTTCTCTGTCTGTTGGATAATGAAACCTCTGGCGCAGATCCGTTGAACAGTCCCGCAGTGTATCCTCAAATATATTTATCAACTGGCTTTATATTTTTGAGCAAATGCCATCACACATTTTTGAGTTATAAAAGCCAATTACTGTCACATTTGTCGTTCTTAAAACAACTAGCTAAAGTGTCAGCACCTGTTTACTACCGTATATACAGTCACCGGTGGTTTATATCCCTGACTCCTTAAGATAACATAAGATATATTTATGGTCGACTTGATTTAAAACAACAATTCCTCATAAGCTCTAATGAGCGTTTTACCGACAAGACATACAAAATAATCAAGACATTAAATCAAACATGACTCGCAAGACATAACAACATAACATAATACATAGATACAATGTGACAAAACACAGAGTGCCTAAGCAAACATATAAGCAAGAAAATCTTTTCAATAAGGCAGTTATTAAAAGCGAATTTAGTATTTATGTGACTAAAAAAACACAGGTTAGGACTTGAAGAATGCAAAGAAAAAAGTCTAAGTAACTTAAAGCATTGCTTAAAATCGAAATTTTAATGAAATTAAAAGCAAAACGACCAATTTAGAACCAAAAAGCATGCTGAGATGCAGATTAAGCCTTACTTAAAAAGAAAGGAGCTAATACTAGGGCACTTTATGGTGCATAAGGGCACTCTAGGGCACTTTATGGTGCATAAGGGCACTTTATGGTGCATAAGGGCAAAAACAGTAAAAACAAAACGGTAAGCTCTAAAATTTCATGATTTCCTTCTTATTCCACCCTTTATAAATGTATCAACTTTCATTCAATTACATCTAACGGTGTATAACGTATTTCCCTTCATACAAACAAGAGTAAAAACAGAAGCCCTTCCATTATGCTGGTTGAGATCGTTAGGGCTACATGCAAATTATAGTAGAATTTTGAAATTATACATCGAAACTACATTAAGGTAACTTATGGCATGCGATTACTGTCAATATCAAACCCTAACGTACAGTTTCAAGACAATTTATAACATTTCTAAATTAGAATGTATTTTTTCTTTGCAAAAATTCAGAACCTATTCACGTTTTTCCCGACTTTTTTATATTTTTTTTCCCCAGCATTTAGAAAGCATTATTACTGAAACCATCGGAATATTGACTTTTCAAAGCTAATATCTGTACTCTAAAAGGATCATTTTCTCTTGAAACATCGATAACTTGTAAATAATTGAAGTGATATGAAATATAAAACTTTCCCTACACGAAAACGTACTTGTGTAATTCTAGTGGTACTATAATGACTAATATTCCCAGTGCGATGCTTTGACTATTATTCAGTATCGATCATGTTAATTTTGAACGAATTCGAGAAGTTTTGTAACATCAATTCTCGGCACGCCGAACACAGACAATGCTGTCATATGTCCAAAGATGAAATATTTAACAGATAAACTCGGCTATTAGAAATGTCTCTGCACGTATGCATGGACATACCCAACATCTCAACTCCCTACCTACGAATCCATCTATCTTCCTAACTACGTATATGTGCAGCTAATGAGCAACATGTTAGAGGGAAATTTCAGCATATATAAATATATATATATATATATATATATATATATATATATATATATATATATATATATATATATAAAATTGTTTATTCTACTAGCAAGCGTTTGTTTATATTTGCATTAGGTTGATCCTGACTTTATGCATACAAACACACATTATAATTAAAGATATTTGTATAAAACAGGCGACTTCATTGAAATGTCGTTCTTGCTAAATTACTATGGTGTATCGATAAGAAAATGTTGTTAATGCGCTTGTTTTCCAAAAGGATTTGTCTAAATCGGAAACAGGTATTGTGGGGTGTCGCCAGTGTAAATTAACAAAGCAAGACATGCATTTTCACCAGTGTTAAATTATTTGTTAGCTATAAAATTGCTTCTTTACATTGGTTGTGTCATTGATCCCGCTTAGTGTGACATTAAGAGTTTTTGCGGTAATTAGATCGGCAATGTTCAGAGCGATCGAGATAAAACAAAGCAGGCTATATTATTATTAATAGTAGTAGTAATAGTAGTAGTAGTAGTAGATTAGATCTTAAGCTGCTTGGAAATATTCTTTAGACTCCCTGCTAGAAAAGGAATTCAATATCAAAGACAGAATTGTATGGTCGCGCTCAAACCTTGGATTTGACCCTAGAAATTAATATTCGATTTCCGAAAGCTTAGTCAATCAGTCGAAAATGTGTTTTGCTTTTAAATTATACCAAATATGAATTGATTTAATGCAAGTGAGGGCCAATACAATTCCTAAATTGTAAAAGCCAAAGGATCTATTTAGAACCAAAAAGCATGCTGAGATGCAGATTAAGCCTTACTTAAAAAGAAAGGAGCTGACAGTAGGGCACTTTATGGTACATAAGACAAATACAGTATGCATACAAACACACATTATAATTAAACATATTTCTATAAAACAGGAGACTTCATTGAAATGTCGTTCTTGCTAAGATACTATACTGTATCGATGTGAAAGCGTTGTTAATGCGATTGTTTTCCAAAAGGATTTGTCTAAATCGGAAACAGGTATTGTGGGGTGTCGCCAGTGTAAATGAACAAAGAAAGACATGCATTTTCACCAGTGTTAAATTATTTGTTCGCTGTAAAATTGCTTCTTTACATTTGTAGTTTCAATGATCCCGCTTAGTGTGACATTAAGACTTTTGTTTCGGGTAAGTTTGCTTTTCAATTTATAATGTTTTAAATCTTCATTATCAATTTTCAATTTCAATTTCCATTTAGAAATTTTATCTTGCTTTTTCATTTCAATTTTCATTTTCAATTTTCATTTGTAAATTTCAGTTTTCTAAATTTTAATTTTCTTTTTTATTTTCAATTCTTTTTTCAAATGTTTTTTTCTTTCTTCAATTTTCGTATATTTTTTAATATTCATTTTCAATTGATCATTTGTTTACATTTTCATTTCAAGATTTACTTTAAAAATTTCATTTTCACTTTTCATGAAAAAATTTTTGTTTAAATTTTCATAATGTTTTTCAATTCTAATGTCTAAATTGTGTTTTTCAATTTTCATAGTTTACATTTTTATTTTCTTTTTATCATTTTTAATTTTCATTTCCAGATTGACTGATTTTAAATTTCATTTTCAAGTATTCGTTTATCAAATTTCAATTTCAGTTTATCATGCTTAATTTTTTTTTTCAAATTCGGTTTTTTGAAATGTCATTTTCTCAGTTTTCATTTTCAAATTACCATTTTTACCTTGCATTTCGAAATTGTTCTTTTCAATTTTAGGGTGATGATGTTGCTTTGGAGATAATTTTTTGTTGTGCCAAGCCATAGACTGACAGAGAGAAAGTAAACTTTTGTGTTCGAGATTGAAAAGGTAATACTTACGTATCATTATCCTCTATAAACATTAAACAGGCTGGAGAGAAAGGAAGTTATGAATCATAGATGGATTGTTTGTACTTATCAAGAAAAGAAATTTATGTCTATCTGTAAAAATGCGAAGGGTAATAGTGCTTACACACACTATACCTACAAACATATTTATGTTTTAAGGTTAAGTATTTTGTGAAAGATATGGACATATACAGCCCTTTCCACAACCACTTATATCACTTGGAGAAGAGATACTACTCAAATGAATGCCAAACGAAACAGAAACAAAATTCCTCCATTATGATTATCCCTTACGTGTGATAGTGTATAAGTATGTTTGTGGGTATATTGTTTGTAAGCAATGTGATTGTTTTGAATCTCTGAGATATGATTGAGGGGGAAAAAATAAACGCCGAAGATTAGGTTCGTATTGGTAAAACAAAACTATAAATTGGAAGATATGAACGGAGAAGTGTTAAAAGAAACTTTTGACTTGCCTGAGTTACAACGAATGACTAAGAAAGAAGACGACGTGTACGACATCGAAAGCAGTCTCGATAGAAGAACACGTAAAGTGGGAAAACGTCGACTTCAAGAAGTGAAAGTGCGTTGGAAAGGATATTCACCTAGTTTTGATTCTTGTATTGCAGCTTCAAAAAGTCATCGACTATAGAAAGAAGTAGAAGTGACCACCATGCCGTTAAACACAGCAGCTACTTCTCCTTCACAGAGTTTCTCTCTTCAAGAACTACAAAAACAATTCCTGTGGGTGTGGTGTGGAGAACGTGTCCCTAAAATATCAAATCATCTTTTTCTGCCAAATCTTTGTGGTGTATTGTGTCATTGGAGCTGCCATTGTAAATTTGAGTTTGCAACAAGGAGATAAACAACTGTGGACTATTTTACACGGCAGTTGTGATGGTTATCTTCTTCCCAGTCCTTCGTTGAAATATACCGGCCAGTAACAACGACAACAAAAGTAGCCTTGCTGCCAACGTCAGTCACCTTCCTTCTAATTACAACAGTAGCAGCCCTCTTTTTGGAACATTTGAAAAAGCATTCTCCTTTGACAATGAGTGACTCTTTGGAGACCAGAAACTCGTTTGCACAAATTTACTGAAGTTCTGGACAAGGAGGTGCTGGCTGCTTGACCTTCTCTTCCTCTTCCTCCTGGTAGCCAGGGAAGGAAGGAATGGTTCGCTTGACCTTTTCCTCTTGTGGTCCTGAACAGGAGTTATCAGGCTGCTTGACCTCCTCTTCCTCCTGGTGGCTCCAAGTAGATGGAGGTGGCTGCCCAACTTAATCGTCTTGGTGGCTCAGAGAATAGGATAATAGCTGCTCGATTTATTTATATGGTGGTGCTGACTTGAGAGAGCTGGATGCTCAACTTCAGCTTCTTCCTCATGGTGGTCCTGCCAGGGGCTAGCTAACTGTTCAACTGCCTCTTCCTCCTGGTGGCTTCAACAAGGGGAGATGGGTGCTCAATCTCATCTTCATGGTGACCCAGAGAATCGGGTGGTAGCTGACTGACATCTTCCTCCTGGTGGTGCTGACTGGAGAGAGCTGGATGCTCAATATCAACTTCCTCCTACTGGTGGCCCTGACCGGGGCCAGCCAACTGCTCAGCTGCCTCTTCTTCCTGATGGTGCTGACAGGAGAGCTGGATGCTCTACCTCCTTATCCTCTTCCACCTGGTGCCCCTGACATATGGGAGGTGACTGCTCAACCACATTATCTACTTCATGGACACTATAAATACAAGAATAATTCCTTGTCAATATAAGATTGAAACTAGGAAATGCATTTCTAAACTTTGAAAACTGAAGAACTATCACATGAAATAGTTATCTTTAAGATCAAAGATAGAAACTAGAAGTCATACTGTAAATGGAACTTAAATATGTCACAAACTTATAAAAAATGGTTTAAGTGGACCGGTGATCACGGACCTGACTGATATTAGCATCGTAACAAGCAAGAAATCAACCTTAGTAGGATGCTTTCTGTATATTTTTCCAATGCTTTTGATTGCATGAAAACAATTGCTTTAAGATAAAGTATTGAAAAGGTGCTTCTATATTTGTAATGGTAGCCATATCTGATCACAGATCAGCATCAATTTTATAAATTGGAAGGAACTTCAAGCTTGAATAATTTACATCTGATCAAATTCTTTTTTCATTAGAAGAATATTTAAAAGGTTTCTTAAAGAGAAGTTGTTAAAGGTTTTTATATTGTTAGTAATTGTAGCCAAGATTGATAGAGGATTACCAGAATTTAAATTAAAAGCCCTTCATACCAGGATGCTTTTCTGTCAAATTTGGTCAAATTCTGTTGGGTGCTTTTTGAGAATAAGTCATTTAAGGATTTCTATTTTTAGAAATGCAAAGAGTATATGATGGTGGATTGGCATCGTTGTGTATATTTCTGAAAGATCTTGCTATAAAAGTTTATGAGAAAAATTAATTTAACGTTTTTTTCTATTGTTGGTAATGGCTTTACAACCAGGTAAGCTCAATAAGTGATACGGTAAAACTGTTTATCTATCACTTATATATATATATATATATACAGAGAGAGAGAGAGATCATACATTTTAAAATATAAAAACAATATTAGAAATTAATAATGCACATATCTTCAGTTGTTCATATAATATTAACACTTGATTATCTGAGCAAACGCGAAAGGAGATTCTAGCATCAGTTGTATCAATTAGCGGGTTCTGACCAACAACAAATACTGCAAGAATTGTTTCCTATTACTGACCACCATGTGCATGCATTCCTGCAACAGTAATCTTGAATTTAATAATATCATCAAGTTTTGTAAAGTTTTGATCTGTGGTTTGTCAAATCTTTCCTGTACAAGATTTGCAAGAAATGCCTTTGGATCATTTTTATGTTTTCTTTTTTGTGCCTTTTTCCAGCTAAGGTAGATTGGAGAATTGTATGGCGTTATACAAGTGCACTTCTCTGATAATTACAACAACCAGTGACAAATATTTTATCAGATTTTCTGGCATCAGATGAATCAATTCAAATCGGACATAGAATACCGCCATCCTCATCTTTGCCTAGCCATTTGAATTCATTTCACAAGTTATTGCGGCTGAAACATATTGGGACACGTAAAGACTTTACATTAGTGGTACATGTAACTGGATTGCAAGAAAAATCAGATGAATGTTTTATGTTTCCATGAGCGTGCTTGTATTTCATCGGAATGCGAGTCAGTTTGTGAGTTTCTTTGTGAAAGGAAATCTGAATTGCATATAGCTTTTCCTTCAACGGCTTACTATTATCTTCCACTTGATTTTATGGCTTAAAGCTGCTGTGCTTATAGAGTATGGATTCTGTCTATGCATCAGACAAATTTCTGCATACTTCAGCTGTAATTAAGATCATGGAGCCACTCAATTAAAAGATAAGGTTTGCATTAGCACCTGAATCGGGCAAACGAGGTCGTGTTCTGTTGTGACATGATATAATAGAAATGGCTAAAATATCACAGACCAAAACCATAAAAGTACACGAGTTACATATGCAACTATCGATTTGCTGGGATACACTGAAGGCCATACTATCAGCTCACTTGGCAGTATGGTCAGGTGAACTGAAAAGCATAACCAACCATTATAATATCATTATGATATGAGCATTAATTATTTAGAATTTGGTCGTTCAGATTTACTTTACAAATGGACTGCGGGCAAAACTTATTTATCACCAGCATTAAAATGAGGCAGACACAAAGCTGTAAGATGCCGAAAGGGCGAAAACAGGGTTTGTGTTTTCCCAAATGTGTGTACCACAAAGTTTTGTAACTGGTTACCACTAATTCTCAAGCCATCAACAGTTATCCATGTCAAACATTACAGCACTGCTTATTACAGTTGTCGGGGAAAAACATAAGACTCACCTTCAGTTATGATACAGAAGCTTTGTGTGTGCGTATAATTTTATTAACCAGAAAATGTACTATAAAAATAAAAAATAGAAAAATAACGGATTACAGTCTTCAATGGCAATGTCAGAAGTGACAAACCAAAGCGACAAACATACATGACGCATTATGTGTATTAAACATTAATTTAGCCCACTATTATTTATATCCTTAGTGAAGAAGAAAGAGTAAGCAACTCCCAAGCATTTTTCGGGGCATAATCAAATGTGCGAAGCAGGCAAGTTTGATGATGCAAAGCTAGGCATATCGCTCTTTCTGATAATTTGTTATTTGCGAGGTACATAGTTTTGTGACCTAGTTTTATGCCTCAAAGTAAACAAGAAGGAAATAAGTTATGACATATGAAAACTTTCATTATATCAATACATTATTGGCTATATTTTAGCTACCCATCTCCACCATGTGGCTCTCATTCATTTGCCATATTCCTCTGGACAAGTATTGGAGAAAGCCACATTTTAATGCTGTATTTAAAAGGTATAATCAGCTCACACTACTATGCTGGTGCATAATGCACATGCATTTCAGGATCTGTCCTGATTTTTTATTATTACGATTAAAAGTTAACTGCACAGACCAGCGGCAGCGGATTATACGCCAACAGATGTGAGTTGACATTGTTGGCATTTGAATGAGTTTTACTACCCTAGTAAATAAGGTACTGTATTATTCTGATACAATTAGTATCAACCCTCAGCACTGACTTCTAAAAATCTGAATATGACTCATGGGCTGACAAGTCGTCAACTGATGTCTGAAAGTTTTCAACTGCATTTATTACATTTCGCGAAAACCATATTAGCCCTGGCATTTTTTTTACCTGCATGTATTTGAAACATATGCCTTCAATTATGCACCAATAAAATCAGATGCTAATTTCAGTAATGAGTGTTCCGAAGACAAGTCTATAAAATGACTGAAATTCTATCAGGGCACTGCCTCTTTTTTCAGTTATAAATAGAATAAGCTCGCAAAATATTCTTTTTACTAAAATTTTACTTTTCATTATCAACTAACTGTGGCTATCCAAACACATGTAAACTCTTCAACCATTTCTAGACTGGTACCCATTATCCCATATAATTAGTACCATGAGTCCTAGTGGGATATGCATGATTCATGAATAATAATACCAGTTACTTGAGTGCTTGATACGACTTTTAGTGCAACAATGTAAGCTTCCGCGAAACAAATTGGTCGTGCAGATGACAAAGTAGGTTATACGATGGTGAAACTTTTGCAATAGATTTGACCTTCTCATTTATTTTATCTACAGCTAAACGTTAGAATGATTACCAAATTGCAATCCAGATAACTTAAGTGTGAAATTATAAAACTGACAAGTCATGAACAGTGATCATTCTAAAGTTTTGTATCCTACAAAAAGTACATGTACCTTTTGAGAAAGCACTTGGTGCATTCTCTAGCCGAGGAATGCCGAAGCCAGTTGAAGTTGGGGGCAAGCTTCTTTAATAAACGAAGCTATCTATTCACTTTTGTCGTCTGTAGTGTGTATTTCTTCATTTCGCTAAATACACTTACCCCCATTTCAACTGACTTTGGCATTCCTCGGCTACCACTGCATTTCATGAAAAGGTATAGAAAACCAGAGTATAATCAATGATTACACAGTTTACCTCAACTCTGCAACACCATCGAAAACATTGTCATGTAGAAAAGAAATTCAGACTAAAGGGACCTTGACTAATATACTAACTATGAATTATTTTGCAAACTTTTATCTTTACATATGAACTTTCAATTATTTTAAAACTTTGAAATTTGAACTTTTAATTGGTACTATATAATCAGTATTGTTCAGACATATCTTGAAACCACCTACCTGGTTACCAACTCACCAACCCACTTACCTACCTAGCTACTGTGACACGGCATAAAAGAGACTAAAGAATAGAAAAGAACATTCATTTATATCATATCAATGTAACAAGTTCATAAGAAGCAGATTAATGTTGTTTTTTGTATTTTTTGTATTTTAAATCATTGTTCTTAAAATCTTTTTGAAAAGCTATTATCAATGCCCACCCCTAGAAACCAGATTTCAATGGGTGAAAGTCACAGGTTTTGAGTAACCTTGGAGTGGCAGACAGCTGTAGGTATTTCGTACATCATTAATCACCTTCATTAGCCACTACAAGGGAGGCCTCACTGGAAAAGCATGCAGCATGCAGTCCACTCACCTATTTCAAATACTCATTCTGCTGAGGATAACATATCACAATATACAATGAATAATCATTAATATGGAAGTTTTACAATTTAATAAAGATATTTATTCCTGCTTCCAGCTGCATTGGTCAGAAAGGACATTCTGAGTAGGCTAGGATGTATATAGGTCTAGCATGGATGAATCAATGTGTTCACGTACACATATACTAAACTCATGTTAGTAAAGCATACAGGGTAGGTCACAATAGGCTTCTATGTTGTTAAGGGCGTAGTAGTAACAGAGATACATTCAGGTATCAAGTATCATAACTGGAACATAATCTGCATCCAAGGAACGAACGTTTAACACAAATTTGAAGAAAGTCACTGACCATGAAACATAGGTCACAGAGACCTCTTTTGGCAGAAAGGATGTGGAACTTACCAAGATGCACCCACTCACAAAGTCGCATGATTCTATGTAGGATAGTCTGCATATAATAGGCCAAACTCATGAGATTATAAACTAAATGCAAAACGTAACCGAAGTCAGTAAAAGGTTAAACATTGGTTAAAATGAGCCTCTTTTGTTATATGGGTGTGGTAGTAAGATAGATGCATATCATCATCATGATTCTAGCATGAATAGTGTCTGCGAAAAGAACATAAAACGCATCACTTAACTCAAGTCGGTGAAGCGTAAAATATAGTCGATATTGAACCTCTATTGAAATGAGTGCGGCGAGCTTATAGAGATGCATCCCCATATTTTATGATTCTATATAGGATAGTATGCCCAAAGGATGCCAGAAACCTACGTATTCGTGAGTTAAATGCAACACCTTAAATTGAGTCAGTAAATTGTGACATATATATTACAATGACTTTCTGATATGTGTGTGGTACTAAGAGAGATGTATACAATCACTGAGTTTAATTATCATAGCATTAGCAGTAAAAATATCACGCTGAACCAAAGTTAGTGGAATGTGAAATATGGGTTTTAAGATGAGGGTGTAGTACTCACCAAGATGCATCATCCCGCCATGTTTCATAAGTTCAGGAATAATAGTATAATACACTAGATAAAAGACCAATGTGGTCATGAGCAAAATACAACAACTTACCCTATGAGAGGAAAATGTTTAATTTAGGTCACAATGACCTTCTATTAATGTAAGGGTGTGGTACTGATCGGGATGTAAACAATCACCTATTTTCATGATTCTTGCATAAACATTGCCTGGGGCTAAAACCAAGTCAGTGAAGCATGAAATATGGGTCACAGTGACCTACTTTTGCGATAAAGGTGTATCAATCGTCCCCTCAGCAAATTTTCTTAATCATGGTATAACAGTTTGTGTATAGGGTGCTAACAAAACCTATTTGTTTGTCACTTAAACCCCAAAACACAGTAAAATTTGAGAAATGTAGATCACAATGACATTCTTTTATGTTAAGTGTGTGGTTCTGATAGAGGTGCACACAATAATTAAGTTTCATGATTCTAGCATGAACAGTACCTGAGAAAAAAACTTAAAAAAAATAATTTCACCATAGTCAGTGTATCATGAAAGACAGGTCAGAGTGACCTACTTTTGTGATGACAGTGTAGTACTCATTGAGATGCAATGCTTCATCAAGGTTCATGAATCTAGGCATAAACAGTATATATATGTATATATATATATATATAAATATATATATATATATAATTATATATATATATATATATATATATATATATATATATATATATATAACGGGTGACCATGAACTAAACGCAAAAATTGACCCTAAGCCAGTAAAATGTGAAATGTATTTCACACTGACATTCCTTTGTGGTAAAAGTATGGTACTAAAAGAGATGCATACGATAGTCTAATTTGATGATTGTAGCGTGAACAGAGCCTGAGAAAAAAAACACAGAGCACACAATTTAACCAAATTAGTAAAGCATGAAATATAAGTCACAGTGATCAACATTTGAGATGATATTGTTGTACTCATCAAGATGCATCCCCTCACTAACTTGCATGAATTTAGGTATAACAGTATATATATATATATACATGGTAAAAAAAATCTAGTTGGTCATGGACTAAACTCAAAAACTTAACATAAGCCAGCAACACGTGAAATGTAGGTCACAGTGACATTCTTTGGGTAAGGGTGTGGTTTTAATAGAGATGCATACAATTATCTAGTTTGATGACTCTATGATGAACAGAGCTTGAGAAATAAACTGAAACCACGAAATTTAATCAAAGTCAGTGGAACGTGAAATACACGACATAGTGACTTCGTTTTGTGTTGAGGGTTTGTATATAAGATTATTAATACATTGTGCAAGAAACCTGAGCTAAAAATACTGTAATGCTTTATACATAAATTGCAGATATATGCATGTAGCTATTAGGCAGCAGTCTGTTCAAGGAACTGCTCTTCCTTTGCTTGTTCTGTAAAGGGCGAGTGTTGGATGGTGATAGTGAGTGATTGTCTGTCTAAACTTAGGTGTTAATCCTCATTGATTTCCCCCTAACCTTTCATCTTACCATTACACGCCTGTTTGTACCTGTGGGTGCTGCTCAGTAGGTGTGGGTGTTGGTCAATAACACTGTGTATTGGCTATAATGCTTGGGTGCTGGTAGAAGGTGTGAGCGCTGGTCTGTAACTCTGTGTATTGGTCAGTATGATTGAATGTTGGTTAGTACACGTGGGTGCTGCTCAATATGTATGGGTGCTGGTCCGTTTAACAGCGCGCTGATTAGTAGGTGTGGGTGTTGGTCAGTTGCTATGGGTTAAAGTCAATCAGACAGCGTGTTGGTGAGTAGGTGTGGGTGTTGGTCAATAGGCATGGGTGCTGGTCAATGAGACAGCGTGTTAGTGAGTATGTGTGGAAGTTGGTTAGTATGTATCCGTGCTGGTTAGTCTGACGGCATGTTGATTAGTAGGTGTGGGTGTTGGTCGGTAGATGAATAGGTTCCGGTCAGTAGTTGACTGTATGTTGGTCAGTTTAAATGGTGTATTAGTTAATAGGTGTTGTTTTAACATTATCTTTCCCATTAGAGGCCAGATTACCTTAACTCCACGAGTATGCAAATGGAATAAAGGTCACATATTATGAATTTCCCACTGACGTCAG
Organism: Margaritifera margaritifera; assembly: GCA_029931535.1. Taxonomy (NCBI): domain Eukaryota; kingdom Metazoa; phylum Mollusca; class Bivalvia; order Unionida; family Margaritiferidae; genus Margaritifera; species Margaritifera margaritifera. The sequence goes on from JAQPZY010001645.1 coordinate 170,358, forward strand.
AGTGCCATATCAATGTTAAATTCCCATGAAACCCAGAACCCCATCTCAGTCTTACATTCCCAATGAGGCCAGAGTCCCATACGAATGTTAAACCTATTAACCTTTTTAACATGGAATTCCCATTTGGGCCAGAATCTCATACTTTCAAGATGGCGGTCGTAATGGTAGTTCCCATTGAGGCCAGAATTATATATCTGAGGCCAGGGTAGTACCCATTAATTCTCATGTGTTCCTTAACTACAGGACTTTTCAAGTGGTACAAATTATTTCTAATATAAGATAATGTTTTATCTAAAAATCTGTTTGAAATGGAAAAAAAAACATTATTAAATTTAATTTGTATAGATTTTTAAGTCAAAGTTTAACATTTACAAACTTTTTAAACATATAAATAAACTTTTCCGAAAACAGACCCATAAATCTGCCAAATTTTAGACAGACAAATTTAACAATCAGTGACATTTAATACAACTTGTAGTTTGGGCATGTGCAATGTAGAGCATTTCATCCATGGACAGTGCATCGCAATTCCGTATAGCAAATTTTAAGGCAAAATGTAATATTGTTATTCATAAGAATTCATGTACATAGCAATTTTCATTAGTGTGGGCGAACTAGGGTCTAAGACCTTGTGGGTGTAATTAAAGAACATCTGAAAAAAGTCACTCAAACATGCAAATTATGACAGTGACCTACTTTTAGTATGGCTGAGTTGCTCTTCCTGAGATGCGTGCATATATCAATATTTACAAGAATAGGTGAAAAAGAGTTTGTGTTGGCCGTGATATAGCTGTCCACACTAAAGAAAGGCTGACAAATATTATATACCATCTTTATTGTGTCAGATACTCAGCCAGATATTAGGAAATATAACATCACACTCAAATCACCCATACTGATGGGACCAGCACCATGATTTATAACAAAATCACGAAGCTTTTCAAGGTTCAAAACCATAAATTAAATTACATAACACGTTTCGAAACTTGCCTCTAGTAAACTGTCATTCATATTTGTGTTTTGGACAATTCCAAAATTATATTGTAAGGAGAAACACAATGCATGCTTTTCTGCAGTTTGTAAACATAAATGTGCACTACTGTAAAATACAGAATTCAGAATTCTATACTGTAACTATTTCCTTTCTTGAGAGAGCCGCGGCAGCTCAGTTGGTAGAGCATCCGACTCGCAATCCAAGGGTCGCAAATTAGATAACAGCCCTGACCAGCCCGGGTCGGCTGCCTCTGTGTGTCCTTGGGAAACGACTTAGTTTCCATTTCCTCATCATGATGCATCCAGTAATGTGTTAAAAGTGCCGCTAAAACGAACAATACTTTCCAAAAGTAATGTTCGAGTTGGTTACGTCTTTGTATTTAATGCGATTTTGTTGTTTCACGATTCCTAATTAGATTTTGAAGTTTCTGTTTCGATATAAACATTCGTAGGATTGGTGAATCAACCATATACACACTCGCAGATACACACACACATAAACACTCCCACCACTCCCAACACACACCGACACACACATATATAATATTGGAAACGATAATCATTCATGATGTTTATTATGCAACACAACACGTCAATAATATATATCCGCTTCCTATGTACGAACGCTAGGTCTAGCTGGAGAGTGAATTACATTCAATACAATTTGCATCAGGGTTGAGAGAAAACAAGCGGTGGAGAACTTTGTGTATTTTGGTGCTATGGTAATCTCTCTCTCTCTCTCTCTCTCTCTCTCTCTCTCTTGCAAAACCTTGACAAGTATTGTATTCTGCACAATTAAAACTGTAACTTTCCATTTAACTGGAATGTAGGGGAAAGTAACTTTCAGATAAATACCATTTGTATCTAATTTTATGCTGCTTAAAAATCAATACTGCTTTTGTCTGTTTCTGTAATAAACCTCTTTATAATATGTTAACCGCTTCTGTTGCTCATACAAATCACGAAATTTATTTATTTATTTATTTTCTTATTTGGGAAACATGTATGTAGTTTTGAAATTTTACACAAAATGCCCTGAAGAACTGGACATTACAAATTGAGCTGTGTCTTCTCCTAATCAAGGGTTATATCGAACCTGCCACTCGCCCGTTTATATGAGATATTAGAATGACGTGTACGTGTTTCGTGGGTATGCGAAACACCTATGCACGTATTCAAGGTACGAGAATCGCCTTTAGGTGTATCGGTAGGAGGAGGGATACTGTACGTCATAGGATGAGCAATGATCACTTATATGCATATCAAAGGTACGAGATTCAACTATACTACTCATTCATTTCGTAGGTATGGTGATAACATATTCGCTAATCCGAGGTACGACGATTACATACGCGCGTATCAAAGGTACAGCGATCATCTGCATGCGTGTCCAAGGTCGCACAACAGGTACAAGATTTATCAAAACGCGCTATATTTTTCCGAAGTACGAGGATAAACTACATGTATACTTCAAATAAGGAGCATTATCTCTTGGTAATATATATATATATATATATATATATATATATATATATATATATATATATATATATATATATATATATATATATATATATATATATATATATATATATATATATATATATATATATATAGTTCAGCTGATGATATGTCAATATTAACCATCTTCAAACAAAAGAAGTGGAAGGCTTCAAAATCCCTTGGCTGACGAAGGGGTGTACCGTCCTTGCTCTAGCTTCGTTCAATTCTCCACACAGTATTTCTGATCTTGCCATTTTCTTTTCATTTAAAGGAAACAGCCACGCCGAATGCCACACTTAGCAATCCTTCACTGAAGATCAACAACGCTCCTGAAGAAAACTTAATCCCTGTTGTTATCTATCTGGGAGCCCTGGCAGTCATAGGAACAGTGGGAAATGCTGGCGTTATCATCGTCTATGGTTTTAAGACAAGGAAAACAACAATTGTCACTAGCATTCTAGCTCTGGCTTCATTTGATTTGTTCGTTTGTTCTGTTTCTATTCCTCTGGATACTATAACTGACTTTACGTATGTTACCTTTGAACTCATTCGGAACAACATTACATGTAAACTACACCGATTCACAATAGGTGCGTTCATTGGTGCATCTAACCTCATGCTGACTGTGATAGCCATTGAACGTTACAAAGCCATCTGTACCCCTTTCAAAGCCAGATTGACAGCTAAGTCAGTACGTGTTCGAGCATGCATATGTCTTTTACTTGGGGTCTTTTTTCTTTGGCCATCCCTCATCTGGTTCGAAATTCAACAGAAAGAAATCAACATAACTGAACACACACAGATTACTGTGCAGAAGTGTGTCTCAAAAACGGACGAGGTGTCCAAAATTTCTCTCCAAGTTTTCAACAGTCTATACCTTTTAATAAATGCCATAATATCGGTATGTATCATAGTGCTGTATATTCTCATTTGGAAAACTCTTTACAGAAGGAGGAATTTTAGGACACTTTATGTCAGCGAATACCGTGCAAGGAATGCGAGGCATACTCTTGGATTAAATAACATTGAAACAGATTTCAATGTACAGCGGAAATCTAGCTCCTTTACTTCACAGACAAACAACTACAGATTTAGCAGGGAGTCCGTGCGCTACACGCTAGTTATGTGTGTAATCAGTGTGAATTTTATACTCAGCTTTCTTCCCAGAGCGTGTCTCGTTGCTTGGATACGAGCCAATGGCAAACAGCCCGCCGACATTCAAAATGTAGCATATCACATTGCCATACGAGCCTATGTTATCAATAGTGCTATTAATCCGTTTATTCACTGTTGTATGAGTAAAAAGTTTCGATCCTATCTTTGTGGAAGATGGATTAGGGATAAACGAAAACCAGCTGTACTGCTCTACGAGATGAAATGACCGTATTTATCTGGAACATGTGATTGTTATTCAAGCGTCCACCGATTTACTTCAAACTAAATGCAGCAGCGTTAGTGTGTTTTTATATTAGTCGTGTTTGTAATAAAATATATCAGACGTGTTGGTAACTTTTGCATGAAAATGTAAAACATTGAAAATTCCGGTAAGAGTACGAACATCACCAACAAATGTCTTATTTGCATTGATTTTTACGTATTTGTTCGGTCACGTCGCTTCTTTGCCTTGATTTAATGAAATTGTTCAATTAGTCTTTTAGCACCCTATATACAAGACGGTCATGAACTGATGTATATTTGTTTACTAGAGTGAAAATCTGCGGTACTACCGGACGTTTTCCAAAGCGTGAAAGACCAGACAAATGTGAATTACATTTTGTATTACTATTAATATTAACATGGTTATTAGGACGTGTATGTAGGATACGATTGTGCTGTTACCTAATACTCACCTCTCCACATTGCTTTAGAGGAGCCGTGGTTGCTCGGTGTTGAAGGTGCCAGGATGGCAATCAGAGGAGTAAGTGTTTGAATTGTAACCATGAAATCAACAGGGTCGCTGCCGTGGTGTGTCCCTCACTAAGGCACATTACTGCAATTGCCTCTGAATTAAATGACCTTCTTGTGATTGTTTGCAATAAAACAAAACAAAAGGAAATAATAGAATAAACAAACCAAACCAAATCAGTTCACGTTACTTGGTCAAAATTTGACAAGAGCTGCATCCTGGACAAATCTTTTTATGCACCCCTCTCTCTCTCTCTCTCTCTCTCTCTCTCTCTCTCTCTCTCTCTCTCTCTCATAGACACACATACACACAATACTCGTCCATCAGAAATCTAGCAAAACAGTCCTAGTGCTTCAGTTAACAGTCCTTTTTATAGTATTGTCTTAAAAAGATTTGTGTCATAACCTTCCCTTCAAAGAGTTTTTATTGTTAGTTTCGAGACATAATGTAATTAAAGCAGCTGAAAACTTTGCGACATCACTAGCTGAACGACAAGCACTTGAGGGATCCGCACAAACCGGAAACAGTTCCCATGTTACAGATCAAGTCCCGGTTTCAAACAAACTTCAAGTTCTCTTCCTCAGCAAAACCTTTTTTATTACTTTGCTTAAAACCATGATTGTTTTACTGAATATTCAGCAGGTATCAAAAATTATAATACGGTCATCCTTATTTTGAATTCTAATGAATCTCCGTGTTTTATCTGTCTGCACAATTTGATAATTTCCTCCAATTGCAGGAATTTAATAATTTCCCAAGATTAAACAGTTTTAAATATGTACGCATTTGACATATTTTTGTTCATTCTTTTATTTCTTACACCTAATGTTGTCAAAAGTATCGTGAACAAGATAATGTAAACTGTTGCTTGGAGGAGACATTTTGAGAAACCTAGTGAAACTGGGACAACACCTCTAAGATGTCAAGCGAGTGCGTTAGTCATATTGTTTTATCGAGTGCGGAAAGAGTATCGATTTGCAAATATGTAGTACATACACTTTTTTTGCGGCTTTAAACGAATGTTTGAATGGTGATATGACTTGAAGTCAGTTCATATATCAGTCATATGATATGACGTGGAGCGAGACGATATTTGTTCTATTTTTCTCTATTTGTGCAAAACAATTCGGCCCATTCTTTCCTGCAATAGATTCTATTTTATATGACCTGTATACCCCTAATATCTACCATATTAAAAAGAAGAAAAAAAAATATATGCTGAAATCCCTGCATCAGGATGTTGCCATTAGTACGTTTCGCTAATTCTTTATTAGTTTCTACTGAAAGATTCGTAAAAGGAAGAACATTTAAATACAAGTCTTTTCGATTGAATTGCGCAGGCAAAATACTGTTCATGTCATGGTTTCACGTATTATTTACATTATCTCACAATCGCACTGTATTAGTCTGAATCATGCAACAGTTACATCCACAGATCCTGTTTAACTGACACAACATCTCTAACTCTGATATTTTACAACTCAAATTATATATAGTCATTAAAAAGATATAGAATGATTTATTATACTTTTGTCATTGTAAAGTTGTGTCAGAAATCTATTGTTCTTTCGTCTACATTAGCAAATTGTGAAATTAAAACTACTTATCATAAAGAAATATCACCTGAGGTTTCAAATCTTAAGGTGGACAAAATTTATCAACTTTGCAGAACTGTATATGATTGATCATTTTTATCTCATCCATGCATTAAATAATGTGCTTAAATTCATAATATTGGATATATTGAAATGTGCTGCCAATGAAATGGACATCATCTAGGTTTTATACAAGATTATGTCAATTTCACATTTGGGTTATCAGGGGTTCTCACATCGGTCAGAATGATCCCGCATAGCTTTCTTGCATGAGCAAATTATGTCACACATGAATAGAATGAGAGAAATAGATTTCACTTTTCAAGTGGCAGCTGCATCGTCCAACGTCGCCGTCGTCAAAAGGAATGATAATATTTAAGAAATGCTTTGCGTCGAGGGCTAAATAGCTAATATTATGATATCAATAACCTCTGTTTACTATATTGCATATCATTTCCCTATAGAGCCCTAGATCATCTGCTGAAGGTAGCCAGTCCGAATTATTTAAGTTAACGCGTGATTAAAACTTTGAAGTGCAGCCTTAGAGACAAATACTGTCGATTAGTCATACAAATCGGACTTTGCATCGTAGTTTAACTTCGTTGGGAATCGAATGGTGAATTACAGTGGGAGGCCTAATGTATGTATGTATGTATGTGTGTGTGTATGTATGTATGTCAGAATAATACTGGCTATATGGTATCGATGAAAAGGTGTAGAAAAAAAAAGTCTAATCAATGATTACACAGTTTACCTCAACTCTACAGTACCATCGAAAACATTGTCATGTAGAAAAGAAATCCAGACTAAAGGGACCTTGACTCCGATTCTAACTATGAATTATTTTTCAAACTTTTATCTTTACATATGAACTTTCAATTATTTTAAAACTTTGAAATTTGAACTTTTAATTGGTACTATATAATCAGTATTATGCGGACATATCTTGAAACCACCTACCTGCCTACCAACTCACCCACCCACCTACCTACCTACCTACTGTGACATGGTATAAAAGACACTAAAGAATAGAAAATAACATTCATTTATATCATATCAATGTAACAAGTTCATAAGAAGCAGATTAATGTTGTTTTTTGTATTTTTGGTCTAAATCATTGTTCTTAAAATCTTTTTGAAAAGCTATTATCAATGCCCACCCTTAAAAAACAGATTTTACTGGGTGAAAATCACAGGCTTTGAGGAACCTTGGAGTGACAGCCAGCAGTTCATAGTTCATACATCATTAATCATCTTTATTAGCCACTACAAGGGAGGCCTCACTGGAAAAGCATGCAGCATGCAGTCCACTCACCTATTTCAAATACTCATTCTGCTGAGAATAACATATCACAATATACAATGTATAATCATTAATATGGAAGTTTTACAATTGAATAAAGAATTTTATTCTTGCTTCCAGCTGCATTGGTCAGAAAGGACATTCTGAGTAGGCTAGGATGTATATAGGTCTAGCATGGATGAATCAATGTGATCATATACACATATACTAAACTCATGTTAGTAAAGCATACAGGCTAGGTCACAATAGGCTTCTATGGTGTTACGGCGTAGTTGTAACAGAGATACATTCAAACATCAAGTATCATAACTGGAACATAATCAGAATTTAGGAAACGAACGTTTAACACAAATTTGAAGAAAGTCACTGACCATGAAACATATGTCACAGAGACCTCATTTGGCAGAAATCATGTGGAACTTATCAAGGTGCACCCACTCACACAGTCGCATGATTCTATGTAGGATAGTCTGCATATAACAGGCCAAAACCCATGAGGTTATAAACTAAATGCAAAACGTAACCGAAGTTAGTAAAAGATTAAATATTGGTGTCAATGAGGCTCTTTTGTTGTAAGAGTATGGTAGTAACATCGATGCATATCATTATCACAATTCTAGCATGATTAGTATCTGAGAAAACTTAACCCAAGTCAGTGAAGCGTAAAATATAGTCGATATTGATCCGCTACTGAGATGAGGGAGTAGGGTTTATAAAGATGCATCTACATGTTTTATGATTCTGTATAGGATAGTATGCCCAAAGCATGCCAGAAACCTATGTGGTCGTGAGTTAAATACAACACCTTAACTTAAGTCAGTAAATTGTGACATTCAGGTCATAATGACTGTCTGATATGGCTGTGATACTAAGAGAGATGTATACAATCGCTGAGTTTAATTATCATAGCATTAACAGTAAAAATATCACGCTGAACCAAAGTTAGTGGAATGTGAAATATGGGTTTTAAGATGAGGGTGTAGTACTCCCCAAGATGCATCATCCCGCCATGTTTCATAAGTCTAGGAATAGTAGTATAATACACTAGATAAAACACCAGTGCGATCATGAGCAAAATACAACAACTTACCATATGCGAGGAAATTTTTTAATTTTGGTCACAATGACCTTCTATTAATGTAACGGTGTAATCTATTTTGATGATTCTAGCATAAACATTGCCTGGGGCTAAAACCAAGTCAGTAAAGCATGATATACGGGTCACAGTGACCTACTTTTGTGACAAAGGTGTATCAATCGGCAATTTCCATCCCCTCATCAAATTTTCTAAATCATGGTATAACAGTTTGTGTATAAAGTGCTAACAAAACCTATTTGGTTGTCACTTAAACCCAAAAACGCAGTAAAATTTGAGAAATGTAGAGCACACTGACCTTCTTTTATGTTAAGTGTGTGGTACTAATAGAGGTGCACACAATAATCTAGTTTCATGATTCTAGCATGAACAGTACTTGAGAATAAACTTAAAACACATAATTTCACCAAAGTCAGTGTATATGGGTACTAAATCCTATTTAACCTTGAACTAAACGCAAAAACTGAACCTAAGCCAGTGAAATGTGAAATTTATTTTACACTGACATTCCTTTGTGGTAAGAGTATGGTACTAACAGAAATGCATACGATAGTTTAGTTTGATGATTCAAGCGCAAACAGAGCTTGAGAAATTAACTCAGAGCACAACATTTAACAAAATTAGTAAACCATGAAATATAAGTCACAGTGATCGACATTTGAGATGATGTTGCAGTTCTCATCAAGATGCATCTCCTCACCAACTTTCATGAAGTTAGGTATAACAGTATATATGCAGGGTGCAAAAAAAAAACTAATAGGTCATGGACTGAACTCAAACAACTTAACCTAAGCCAGCAACATGTCGAATGTAGGTCACAGAGACATTCTTTTAGGTAAGGGTGTGGTATTTATAGAGATGCATACAATCATATATTTTGACGAATATGACGAACAGAGCTTGAGAAATACACTGTAAGCAACGAAATTTAATCAAAGTCAGTGAATCGTGAAATATACGTCATAGTGAGGTCATTTTGTGATGAGGGTTTGTATATAAGAGTATTAATACATTGTGCAAGAAACCTGAGCTAAAAGTACTGTAATGCTTTATAAATAAATTTGCGATATATGCATGTCGCTATTAGGCACCAGTGTGTCACAAAAACTGCTCTTCCTTTGCTTGGGCTGTAAAAGGGCGAGTGTTGGATGGTGATAGTGAGTGATTGTCTGTCTAAACTTAGGTGTTAACCTTCATTGCTTGACCCCCTAACATTTCATCTTACCATTAGACGCCTGTTTGTACCTGTGGGTTCTGCTCAGTAGGTGTTGGTGTTGGCCAATAACACTGTGCCTTGGCTATTATATGTGGGTGCTGGTAGTAGGTGTGAGCGCTGGTCAGTAAGTCTGTGTATTGGTTAGTATGCTTGAATGTTGGTTTGTACATGTGGGTGCTGCTCAATAGGTATGGTTGCTGGTGAGTCTAACAGCATGTTGATTAGTAGGTGTGGGTGTTGGTCAGTTCGTGTGGGTTCTAGTCAATCAGACAGCGTGTTGGTGAATAGGTGCGGGTGTTGGTCAGTAGGCATGGGTGTTGGTCAGTAGACGACATGTTGGTGAGTATGTGTGGAAGCTGGTCAGTAGGTATCGTTGCTGGTCAGTCAGACGGCGTGTTGGTGAATAGGCCTGGGTATTGGTCGGTAGATGACTAGGTGCTGGTGTTATGTATGATGTTTACTTATTTAACTTTTGTCCATGATTGTAAGTTGCACGGTTATTTGAAAATACATACTTAACTTTTGTCCAGATTTTTGCATAGTATTTCACAACATGTCTAGTTGGGACAATGTCAGGAAAGCCAGTATTTTCATGGGCATTTCGCAATTAGACGTTTGTGACATATGTCAGGTAGGCTAGTATTTTTCCATTGAAAATTCTCATATTTTGACGTGACATAGGTCATGTAGGCATGTGTATTTATATACAGATTTAGGTAAACAAATTCATTCCCATTCTAGAATTTCGGTTCTAAAAGATCAGACGGTAAGAAATCTATTTTAGTTGTGTTGTTGAAGTCAGATAAAATTTTGCGAGGAATTATTTACTTACAGTATTCATTGGAAATATAAAATGTTCATAGACTTTTGGATTAATACATGCTCTTGGTGTTTATGTGAACTCATTCAATACATTCTGGATTACATCTTTGTGGTACATCAGGACATTCAAGGCTATTCGAATTCATTCGAAACATTCTTTTATTTTGGACTTGTGATTAAGACATTTAGGATTATCTGGAATTTAATTCACATATTGTAAGTGTATTTTGAATTTTCACTTTAATTGTCTGCAAATAAATTGCTTGTTGATTTTACATACATTGTTGGTTTCACTCTATATCTGTTACATATTTTTAAGACCTAGAGTCGTAACAGTGGTCAGTACATGACTGAATGTTGGTCAGTTTAAACAGTGTATTAGCAAGTAGGTGTTGTTTTAACATTATCTTTCCCATTAGAGGCCAGAGCACCTTAACTCCACGAGTACACAAATGGCATTCTGGCCTCATATTTTTATTTCCCACTGACGCCAGAGTGCCCTATCAATGTTAAATTCCCATGAAACCCAAAACCCCATCTCAGTCTTACATTCCCAATGAGGCCCGAATCCCATACGAATGTTAAACCTATTAACTTTTTAAACATGGATATCCCATTTGAGCCAGAATCCCATACTTTCAAGATGGCGGTCGTAGTGTTAATCCCGTTGAGGCCAGAATCATATATCTGAGGCTAGGGTAGCACCTATTAATTCTCATGTGTTCCTTAATTACAGGACTTTTCAAAGCGGTACAAATTATTTCCAATATAAGATAATGTTTTATCTGAAAATCTGTTTTAAATGAAGAAGAAAAAAAACATTAATAAATTTATTATATATAGATTTTATGTCAAAGTTTAACATTAAAAAAAGTTTTTAAACGTATAAATAAAATGTTCCGAAAATGACCCATAAATCTGCCAAATTTTTGACAGAAAAATTTACCAATCAGTGATATTTAAGACAACTGGTAGTTTGGGCTTGTGCAACTTACAGCATTTCATCCATGGATAGTGAAGCGCAATTCCGTAATGCAATTTTTGAGAAAATAGTTATTCATAAGGATGCATGTACATAACAATTTTCATTAGTATGGATGAACTAGGGTCTAAGACATTGTGGGTGTACTTAATAAACAGCTGAAAAAAGTCACTCAAACATCCAAATTATGACAGTTAACTATTTTTGGTATGGCTAAGTTGCTCTTCCTGAGATGCGTGCATATACCAAACTTTACAAGAAAAGCTGAAAAAGTGTCTGTGTTGGCCGTTATAATGTTGTCCACACTAAAGAAAGACTGACAAATGATATATACCATCGTTATTGTGTCAGATACTCAGCCAGATATTAGGAAATATAACATCACACTCAAATCACCCATACTGATGGGATCAGCACCATGATTTATAACAAAATCGCGAAGCTTTTCAAGGTCCAAAACCATAAATTAAATTACATAACACGTTTCGAAACTTGCCTATTGTAAACTGAAATTCATATTTGTGTTTTGGACAATTCAAAAATTATGTTGTAAGGAGAAACAAAATGCATGCTTTTGTGCAGTTGGTAAATATAAATGTGCACTACTGTAAAATATAGAATTCAGAATTCTAGACTGCAACTATTTCCTTTCTAGAGAGCTGTGATAGCTCAGTTGGTAGAGCGTCGGACCCGTAATCCAAGGGTCGCAAATTCGATACCAGCCCTGGCCAGCAAGGGTCATCTGCCTCTGAATGTGTCCTTGGGAGACGGACTTAGTTCCCATTTTCTCAGCATGATATATAATTATTGTGTTAAAAGTGATGCTAAGACCAACAATACCCTAAAATTCTTTTCGAGCTGGTTATGTTTTTGTACGCCTATATAATGAGATTTTGTTGTTTTACAACTCTTAATTAGATTTTCAAGATTTTGTTTCGATATAAACATTCGTCGGATTGGTGAATCAACCATACACACAGATATACACGCATGCACACACACACACACACACACACACACAGACAAACACACAAACAAACACTCCCACCACACAAATCCACATATATAATATCGGAAACGATGTCCCTCCATGATGTTTATCATACAATACAACACATCATAAATTTATATCCGCTTCCTATGTACGAACGCTATGTTCAGCTGGGGAATGAACTACTTTCAATAGAATTTGTATGACGGTTGCAAGAAAACAAGCGGCGGAGAACTTTGTGTGCGTTGGTGCTATGGTAATCTCTCTCTCTCTCTCTTTCTCTTTCTCTCTTTCTCTCTCTCTCTCTCTCTCTCTCTCTCTCTCTCTCTTGCAAAAGCTTGACAAGAATTGTATACTGCACAATTGAAACTGTAACTTTCCACTAAACTGGAATGTAAGGGGAAAGTAACTTTCAGGTAAATACCATTTGTATCTAATTTTATGCTGCTTAAAAATCAATACTGCTTTTGTCTGTTTCTGTAATAAACACGTTACAAAATGTTAACGGCTCCTGTTGCTCATACATATCACGAAATATATTTATTTATTTGTTTATTTGGAGTGAGATTATAATGTAGAGACTAACAGTCATACATATAACTACATTTGATTTGTTTATTTGGGAAACACGTATGTAATTTATAAATTTTACACAAAATGCCCTGAAGAACTGGACATAACAAATTGAGATGCGTCTTCTCCTACCCAAAGGTTATGTCAAACCTGCCACTAGCCCGTTTATACAAGATATAAGAATGACTTGTACGTGTTTCGGGGGTATGAGAATCATATATGCGTGTATTCAAGGTACGAGAATCGCCTTGACGTGTATCGGAGGGAGAAGGGCAAATATACGTCATAGAATGAACAATGGTCACTTATATGCATATCAAAGGTACGAGATTCAACTATACTACTCATTCATGTCGTAGGTATGATGATAACCTATTCGCTAATCCGAGGTGTGACGATTACATACGCGCGTATCAAAGGTACAGAGATCATCTTCATGCGTGTCTAAGGTTGTTTAAGAGGTACAAACTTTACTAAAACGCGCTATCCTTATCCGAAGTACGAGGATAAACTACATGTACACTTCAGGTAAGGAGGATTACCTGTTGGTAATATACATAATTTAGCTGAATATAGGACACTATTAACCATCTTTAAACAAAAGAAGTGGAGGGATTCAAAATCCCTTGGCTGGTGAAGGAGTGTGCCATCCATGCTATAGCTTCGTTCATTTCTCCACACAGTATTTCTGATCTTGCCATTTTCTTTTCATTTAAAGGAAACATTCACGCCGAATGCCACACTTAGCATTTCTTCTCTGAAGATGAACAACACTCCTGAGGAAAACTTAATCCCTGTTGTTATCTATCTGGGAGCCCTGGCAGTCATAGGAACAGTGGGAAATGCTGGCGTTATCATCGTCTATGGTTTTAAGACAAGGAAAACAACAATTGTCACTAGCATTCTAGCTCTGGCTTCATTTGATTTGTTCGTTTGTTCTGTTTCCATTCCTTTGGATACCATAACTGACTTTACTTATGTTAGCTTTGAACTCATTCGGAACAACATTACATGTAAACTACACCGATTCACAATAGGTGCGTTCATTGGTGCATCTAACCTTATGCTCACTGTGATAGCCATTGAACGTTACAAAGCCATCTGTACCCCTTTCAAAGCCAGATTGACAGCTAAGTCAGTACGTGTTCGAGCATGCATATGTCTTTTACTTGAGGTCTTTTTTCTTTGGCCATCCCTCATCTGGTTCGAAATTCAACAGAAAGAAATCAACATAACTGAACACACACAGATTACTGTGCAGAAGTGTGTCTCAAAAACGGACGAGGTGTCCAAAATTTCTCTCCAAGTTTTCAACAGTCTATACCTTTTAATAAATGCCATAATATCGGTATGTATCATAGTGCTGTATATTCTCATTTGGAAAACTCTTTACAGAAGGAGGAATTTTAGGCCACTTTATGTCAGCGAATACCGTGCAAGGAATGCGAGCCATACTCTTGGATTAAATAACATTGAAACAGATTTCAATGTACAGCGGAAATCTAGCTCCTTTACTTCACAGACAAACAACTACAGATTTAGCAGGGAGTCCGTGCGCTACACGCTAGTTATGTGTGTAATCAGTGTGAATTTTATACTCAGCTTTCTTCCCAGAGCGTGTCTCGTTGCTTGGATACGAGCCAATGGCAAACAGCCCGCCGACATTCAAAATTGGCTATTATATGTGGGTGCTGGTAGTAGGTGTGAGCGCTGGTCAGTAAGTCTGTGTATTGGTTAGTATGCTTGAATGTTGGTTTGTACATGTGGGTGCTGCTCAATAGGTATGGTTGCTGGTGAGTCTAACAGCATGTTGATTAGTAGGTGTGGGTGTTGGTCAGTTCGTGTGGGTTCTAGTCAATCAGACAGCGTGTTGGTGAATAGGTGCGGGTGTTGGTCAGTAGGCATGGGTGTTGGTCAGTAGACGACATGTTGGTGAGTATGTGTGGAAGCTGGTCAGTAGGTATCGTTGCTGGTCAGTCAGACGGCGTGTTGGTGAATAGGCCTGGGTATTGGTCGGTAGATGACTAGGTGCTGGTGTTATGTATGATGTTTACTTATTTAACTTTTGTCCATGATTGTAAGTTGCACGGTTATTTGAAAATACATACTTAACTTTTGTCCAGATTTTTGCATAGTATTTCACAACATGTCTAGTTGGGACAATGTCAGGAAAGCCAGTATTTTCATGGGCATTTCGCAATTAGACGTTTGTGACATATGTCAGGTAGGCTAGTATTTTTCCATTGAAAATTCTCATATTTTGACGTGACATAGGTCATGTAGGCATGTGTATTTATATACAGATTTAGGTAAACAAATTCATTCCCATTCTAGAATTTCGGTTCTAAAAGATCAGACGGTAAGAAATCTATTTTAGTTGTGTTGTTGAAGTCAGATAAAATTTTGCGAGGAATTATTTACTTACAGTATTCATTGGAAATATAAAATGTTCATAGACTTTTGGATTAATACATGCTCTTGGTGTTTATGTGAACTCATTCAATACATTCTGGATTACATCTTTGTGGTACATCAGGACATTCAAGGCTATTCGAATTCATTCGAAACATTCTTTATTTTGGACTTGTGATTAAGACATTTAGGATTATCTGGAATTTAATTCACATATTGTAAGTGTATTTTGAATTTTCACTTTAATTGTCTGCAAATAAATTGCTTGTTGATTTTACATACATTGTTGGTTTCACTCTATATCTGTTACATATTTTTAAGACCTAGAGTCGTAACAGTGGTCAGTACATGACTGAATGTTGGTCAGTTTAAACAGTGTATTAGCAAGTAGGTGTTGTTTTAACATTATCTTTCCCATTAGAGGCCAGAGCACCTTAACTCCACGAGTACACAAATGGCATTCTGGCCTCATATTTTTATTTCCCACTGACGCCAGAGTGCCGTATCAATGTTAAATTCCCATGAAACCCAGAACCCCATCTCAGTCTTACATTCCCAATGAGACCCGAATCCCATACGAATGTTAAACCTATTAACTTTTTAAACATGGATATCCCATTTGAGCCAGAATCCCATACTTTCAAGATGGCGGTCGTAGTGTTAATCCCGTTGAGGTCAGAATCATATATCTGAGGCCAGGGTAGCACTTATTAATTCTCATGTGTTCCTTAATTACAGGACTTTTCAAAGCGGTACAAATTATTTCCAATATAAGATAATGTTTTATCTGAAAATCTGTTTTAAATGAAGAAGAAAAAAAACATTAATAAATTTATTATATATAGATTTTATGTCAAAGTTTAACATTAAAAAAAGTTTTTAAACGTATAAATAAAATGTTCCAAAAATGACCCATAAATCTGCCAAATTTTTGACAGAAAAATTTACCAATCAGTGATATTTAAGACAACTGGTAGTTTGGGCTTGTGCAACTTACAGCATTTCATCCATGGATAGTGAAGCGCAATTCCGTAATGCAATTTTTGAGAAAATAGTTATTCATAAGGATCCATGTACATAACAATTTTCATTAGTATGGGTGAACTAGGGTCTAAGACATTGTGGGTGTACTTAATAAACAGCTGAAAAAAAGTCACTCAAACATCCAAATTATGACAGTTAACTATTTTTGGTATGGCTAAGTTGCTCTTCCTGAGATGCGTGCATATACCAAACTTTACAAGAAAAGCTGAAAAAGTGTCTGTGTTGGCCGTTATAATGTTGTCCACACTAAAGAAAGACTGACAAATGATATATACCATCGTTATTGTGTCAGATACTCAGCCAGATATTAGGAAATATAACATCACACTCAAATCACCCATACTGATGGGATCAGCACCATGATTTATAACAAAATCGCGAAGCTTTTCAAGGTCCAAAACCATAAATTAAATTACATAACACGTTTCGAAACTTGCCTATTGTAAACTGAAATTCATATTTGTGTTTTGGACAATTCAAAAATTATGTTGTAAGGAGAAACAAAATGCATGCTTTTGTGCAGTTGGTAAATATAAATGTGCACTACTGTAAAATATAGAATTCAGAATTCTAGACTGCAACTATTTCCTTTCTAGAGAGCCGTGATAGCTCAGTTGGTAGAGCGTCGGACCCGTAATCCAAGGGTCGCAAATTCGATACCAGCCCTGGCCAGCAAGGGTCATCTGCCTCTGAATGTGTCCTTGGGAGACGGACTTAGTTCCCATTTTCTCAGCATGATATATAATTATTGTGTTAAAAGTGATGCTAAGACCAACAATACCCTAAAATTCTTTTCGAGCTGGTTATGTTTTTGTACGCCTATATAATGAGATTTTGTTGTTTTACAACTCTTAATTAGATTTTCAAGATTTTGTTTCGACATAAACATTCGTCGGATTGGTGAATCAACCATACACACAGATATACACGCATGCACACACACACACACACACACACACACACACACACACACACACACACACACACACACACACACACACAGAGAGAGACAAACACACAAACAAACACTCCCACCACACAAATCCACATATATAATATCGGAAACGATGTCCCTCCATGATGTTTATCATACAATACAACACATCATAAATTTATATCCGCTTCCTATGTACGAACGCTATGTTTAGCTGGGGAATGAACTACTTTCAATAGAATTAGTATGACGGTTGCAAGAAAACAAGCGGCGGAGAACTTTGTGTGCGTTGGTGCTATGGTAATCTCTCTCTCTCTCTTTCTCTTTCTCTCTCTCTCTCTCTCTTTCTCTTTCTCTCTCTCTCTCTCTCTCTCTCTCTCTCTCTCTCTCTCTTGCAAAAGCTTGACAAGAATTGTATACTGCACAATTGAAACTGTAACTTTCCACTAAACTGGAATGTAAGGGGAAAGTAACTTTCAGGTAAATCCCATTTGTATCTAATTTTATGCTGCTTAAAAATCAATACTGCTTTTGTCTGTTTCTGTAATAAACACGTTACAAAATGTTAACGGCTCCTGTTGCTCATACATATCACGAAATATATTTATTTATTTGTTTATTTGGAGTGAGATTATAATGTAGAGACTAACAGTCATACATATAACTACATTTGATTTGTTTATTTGGGAAACACGTATGTAATTTATAAATTTTACACAAAATGCCCTGAAGAACTGGACATAACAAATTGAGATGCGTCTTCTCCTACCCAAAGGTTATGTCAAACCTGCCACTAGCCCGTTTATACAAGATATAAGAATGACCTGTACGTGTTTCGGGGGTATGAGAATCATATATGCGTGTATTCAAGGTACGAGAATCGCCTTGACGTGTATCGGAGGGAGAAGGGCAAATATACGTCATAGAATGAACAATGGTCACTTATATGCATATCAAAGGTACGAGATTCAACTATACTACTCATTCATGTCGTAGGTATGATGATAACCTATTCGCTAATCCGAGGTGTGACGATTACATACGCGCGTATCAAAGGTACAGAGATCATCTTCATGCGTGTCTAAGGTTGTTTAAGAGGTACAAACTTTACTAAAACGCGCTATCCTTATCCGAAGTACGAGGATAAACTACATGTACACTTCAGGTAAGGAGGATTACCTGTTGGTAATATACATAATTTAGCTGAATATAGGACACTATTAACCATCTTTAAACAAAAGAAGTGGAGGGATTCAAAATCCCTTGGCTGGTGAAGGAGTGTGCCATCCTTGCTATAGCTTCGTTCATTTCTCCACACAGTATTTCTGATCTTGCCATTTTCTTTTCATTTAAAGGAAACATTCACGCCGAATGCCACACTTAGCATTTCTTCTCTGAAGATGAACAACACTCCTGAGGAAAACTTAATCCCTGTTGTTATCTATCTGGGAGCCCTGGCAGTCATAGGAACAGTGGGAAATGCTGGCGTTATCATCGTCTATGGTTTTAAGACAAGGAAAACAACAATTGTCACTAGCATTCTAGCTCTGGCTTCATTTGATTTGTTCGTTTGTTCTGTTTCCATTCCTTTGGATACCATAACTGACTTTACTTATGTTAGCTTTGAACTCATTCGGAACAACATTACATGTAAACTACACCGATTCACAATAGGTGCGTTCATTGGTGCATCTAACCTTATGCTCACTGTGATAGCCATTGAACGTTACAAAGCCATCTGTACCCCTTTCAAAGCCAGATTGACAGCTAAGTCAGTACGTGTTCGAGCATGCATATGTCTTTTACTTGGGGTCTTTTTTCTTTGGCCATCCCTCATCTGGTTCGAAATTCAACAGAAAGAAATCAACATAACTGAACACACACAGATTACTGTGCAGAAGTGTGTCTCAAAAACGGACGAGGTGTCCAAAATTTCTCTCCAAGTTTTCAACAGTCTATACCTTTTAATAAATGCCATAATATCGGTATGTATCATAGTGCTGTATATTCTCATTTGGAAAACTCTTTACAGAAGTAGGAATTTTAGGACACTTTATGTCAGCGAATACCGTGCAAGGAATGCGAGCCATACTCTTGGATTAAATAACATTGAAACAGATTTCAATGTACAGCGGAAATCTAGCTCCTTTACTTCACAGACAAACAACTACAGATTTAGCAGGGAGTCCGTGCGCTACACGCTAGTTATGTGTGTAATCAGTGTGAATTTTATACTCAGCTTTCTTCCCAGAGCGTGTCTCGTTGCTTGGATACGAGCCAATGGCAAACAGCCCGCCGATATTCAAACC
Source organism: Margaritifera margaritifera (assembly GCA_029931535.1). Taxonomy (NCBI): domain Eukaryota; kingdom Metazoa; phylum Mollusca; class Bivalvia; order Unionida; family Margaritiferidae; genus Margaritifera; species Margaritifera margaritifera. Next base: position 190,037 of record JAQPZY010001645.1, read on the forward strand.
TTACCAAAACCAATGTTTGTAGGATGTCACATTGCCATACGAGCCTATGTTATCAATAGTGCTATTAATCCCTTTATTCACAGTTTTATGAGTACCAAGTTTCGATCCTATCTTTGTGGAGGATGTATTAGGGATAAGAGAAAGCCAGCTGAACTGCTCTACGAGATGAAATGACCGTATTTATCCCAAACATGGGATTGTGATTAAATGTCCACCGATTTACTTCACACTTGATGCAGGAGGGTTAGTTTGTTTGTATAAGTCGTGTTTGTAATAAAATATATTAAGCGTATTGGTAAATTTTGCATGAAAATGTAAAACATTGAAATTCCGGTCAGAGTACGAACATCACCTACAAATGTCTTATTTGCATTGATTATGTAGTTGTTCGGTCACGTCTCTTCTTCGCCTTGATTTATTGAAATTGTTCAATTATTCTTTTAGCACCCTATATACAAGACGGTCATGAACTGATGCCCATTCTTTTACTATAGTGAAAATCTGCTGTACCACCAGACGTTTTCCGAAGCGTGAAAGATCAGAAATAAGTTAATTACATTTTCCATTACTAGTATTATTGTTATGGTTATTATATGGATAAGCTTGTGATGTTTCCTAATAGTCACTTCTCCACATTGCTTTAAAGGAGCTGTGGTTGTTCAGTGTTTAGCGTGCCAGAGGTGCAATCAGACGGATAAGTGTTCGAATCCTACCATGAAATCAAAAGGGTCGCTACCGTGGTGTGTCCCTCAGTAAGGCACTTTACTGCATTGCCTCTTAGTGTTCGAATTGTAACAAAGCTCTTGAGGGATCCACACATATCGAAAACCACTACCCTGTTACAGATCAGGCACCAGTTTTAAAAAAAAAATCCAATTCTCTTCCTCAGCAACTCTTTTTGTATTACTCTACTACGACTATTTTACTAAATATTCAGCTTGGATACGAGTCAATGGCAATTAGCCCGCCGACATTCAAACCTTACCAAAACCAATATTTGTAACATGTCGCATTACCATACGATCGTATGTTATCAATAGTGCTATTAATCCATTTATTCACAGTTTTGTAAGTACACGTTCCGATCCTATCTTTGCAGAAGATGCATTAGGGATAAATAAAAACGAGCTGTACTGCTCTACGTGATGAAATGACTGTATTTATCTGAAACATGGGAATGCTTTTAAAGTGTAAATCGATTTACTTCAAACAATATGCAGGAGGGTTAATGTGTTCGTGTTAGTCGTGTTTGTAATAAAATATATCAAACGTATTGGTAACTTTTGCATGAAAATGTAAACAATTGAAAATTCCGGTAAGAGTACGAACATGACCAACAAATGTTTTGTCTGCACTGATTACGACAAGACGGTCATGAACTGATGTATATTCTTTTACTAGAATGAAAATCGGCGGTACCATCGGACGTTTTCCGAAGCGTGAAAGATCAGATATAAGTGAATGACATTTTTGTATTACTAGTATTATTGATATGGTTATTAGGATGTGTATGCTGGATAAGTTTGTGCTGTTCCCTAATAATCACTTCTCCACATTGCTTTAGAGGAGCCGTGGTTGTTCAGTGCTTAGCATGCCAGGGGTGTAATAAGAGGAGTAAGTGTTCGAATCCTACCATCAAATCAACAGGGTCGCTACCGTGGTGTGTCCCTCAGTAAGGCACTTTACTGCATTGCCTCTTAGCTAAATGACCTTCTTGTGCTTCTGTGCAGTAAAACAAAACAAAACGAAACAATAGAATAAACAAAACAAACCAAACCAAACGAGTTCACGTTCCTTTGTCAATATTTACAAGAGCTGCCTCCTGAAATAATGGATCTATGCACCTCTCTCTCTCTCTCTCTCTCTCTCTCTCTCTCTCTCTCTCACACACACACACACACACACACACACACATAGACACACACACATACACACAATACTCAGTCATCAGAAATCTAACAAAATAGTCATAGTGCTTCAGTTAACAGCCATTTATATATTATTGCCTTAAACCTAGATTTTTTGTCATAACCTTCACTTCAAAGATTATTTATTATTAGTTTCGAAACATAATGTAATTAAAGCAGTTGAAATCTTTGCGAAATAACTAGCTGAACGACAAGCACTTGCGGGATCGGCACGAACCGGAAACAGTTCGCAAATGCCAGATCAAGCCCCATTTTCAAACAAAAATTTTAATTCTCTTCCTCAGCCCATCTTTTTATTTTATTTAAAACCATGATTGATTTTACCGTGTATTCAGCAGGTATCAAGAATTAAAATACGTTCATCCTTATTTTGAATTATATTGAAAGAAGGTATGTTGTATCTGTCTGAAAAAGTTTATAATTTCCTCAAATTGTAGGAATTTTTTATTTTTCCAAAGATTAAACAGATTTAAATGTGTACACGTTAGACATTTTTTTTTCTTTTTCTTTTATTTCTTACATCTGACAAAAGCCCAAATGTCAAAAGTATCATGAACAAGATAGTGTAAAATATTACTTAGAGGAGAAAATCTTATAAACCTAGTGAAACCGGGACCACACCTTCAAGATGTCAAGCGAGTGCGTTAGTCATATTGTTTCATTCAGTGCGGACCGAGTATTGATGTGCAAATATGCCTGACACACAAGGTGTGAATGGTGATATGACATCAAGTCGGTTCATATATCAGGCATTTAACACGACGGGGAGAGAGACGATATTTGTTCCATTTTTCTCTGTTGGTGCAAAACAATTCGGCCCATCCTTTCCTGCAAAAGATTATATTTGTATATGATCTGAAAACCCCTAATATCTACCATATTAGAAAAAGACAAAAATATATGCATAATTACGAAAAGATCAAATATTCCATCCGTACAGAATATGTTAGTCCCCGCCCACACGCATCCACCCAACCCTGAATAAATTAAATAGTCAGTGCCTAAGGACCTTGATAAAATCCCTGCATCAGGATGTTGACATTAGTATGTTTCCCCTAATTCTTTATTAGTTTGTGCTGAAAGATTCGTAAAAGGAAACAAAATATAAAGACAAATCGTTTCGCTCGCTAACAACCGAATTGCGCTGAAAATTTTACTTCTCATGTCATGGTTTCATATAATATTTATATCTTCTCACAATCGCACTGTATTAATCTGAATCACGCAACAGTTACACCCACATATCCTGTTTAACTGACACAACATGTCTAACTCTGATATTTTACAACTCAAATTATGTATAGTGATTATAAAGATATAGACTGATTTATGATACTTTTGTCATTGTAAATCTGTGTCAGAAATGTATTTCTCTTTTGCCTACATTAGAACATTGTGAAATCAAAACCACTTATCATATTCAGTTGTATGGGATAAGGAAATATCACTTGAGGGTTAGAATTTTAAGTGCACACAATTTATCAACATTGCAGAACTGTATATGATTGATACTTTTCCTGTCATCCCTGCATTCAAATAATGTGCTTAAATTCATAATATTGGATATATTGAAATGTGCTGCCAATGAAATAGACATCATCTAGGTTATAGGCAAGATTATGTGACTTTCGGGTTATCAGGGACTCACACATTGGTAAGAGGTAGCATATTATGTCACACTTTTCAAGCGGCAGCTGCATCGTCCAACGTCGCCGTCGTCAAAAGGAATGCTAATATTTAAGAAATGCTTTGCCCCAGGGCTAAATAACTACTATCATTTCCCTAGAGGCCTATATCATCTGTTGAAGGTTACCAATCAGAATTATTTAAGTTAGCGCGTGCTTTCAAACTTGGTAGTGCAACATTAGGGACAAACGCTGTCGATTCGTCAATAAGATCGGACTTTGTATCGTAGTTTAACTTCGTTGTGAATCGAATGGTGAATTACAATGGCTGACCTAATGTATGTATGTATGTATGTATGTATGTATGTATGTATGTATGTATGTATGTATGTATGTATGTATGTATGTATGTATGTATGTATGTATGTATGTATGTATGTATGTATGTATGTATGTATGTATGTAGGTATGTATGTATGTATGTATGTAGGTATGTAGGTATGTATGTATGTATGTATCAATGATTACACAGTTTACCTCAAATCTGCAGTAATCGTTAAAAAACATTGTCATGCCCAAAAAAAATTTAGACTAAAGGGACCATGACCCCTCTTCTAACTATGGATTTTTTTGCTGTCTTTTATCTATGCATATGAACTTTCAATTATTTTGAAACTTTGCAATTTGAACTTTTAATTGGTACTATGTAGCCAGTATTGTGCGGACATATCGAAAAACCACCTACCTACCTACCAACTCACCAACACACCGATCTACCTAGCTACTGTGACACGGCATAAAAGACTCTAAAGACTCGAAAAGAACATTTATTTCTATCATATCAAAGTAGAAGTAACAAGTTCATAAAGAGCAGATTAATGTTGTGTTTTGTATTATGTTTTTTAAAAACCATTGTTCTTAGAATCTGCTTGAAAAGCTATTGTCATTGGTCACCCCTAGAAGCCAGATTTTACTGGGTGAAAGTCACAGGCTTGGAGTAATCTTGGAGTGACAGCCAGCAGTACATAGTTCTAACGTCATTAATTACCTTCATTAACCACTACAGCATGCAGTCCACTCACCTATTTCATATACTCTTTCTGCTGAGGATAACATATCACAATATACAATGTATAGTCATTAATATGGAAGTTTTACCATTGAATATAGATATTTATTCCTACTTCCAATTGCATTGGTCGGAAAGGACATTCTCAGTAGGGTAGGATGTTATTAAAGAATACAGGGTAGGTCATAGTAACCTATGGTGTTAAGGACGAAGTAGTAACATTGATACATTCAAGTATCAAGCATCATAACTGAAACATATTCTGCATCCAAGAAACGAACGTTTAACACAAATTTGAAGAAAATCACTGACCATGAAAAATAGGTCACATAGACCTCTTTTGGCAGAAATCATGTAGAACTTATCAAGATGCACCCACTCACAAAGTCTCATGATTCTATATAGGATAGTCTGCATATAACAGGCCAAAATTCTTGAGGTCATAAACTATATGCAACACTTAACCGAAGTCAGTAAAAGATTAAATATTGTTTACAATGAGACTCTTTTGTTGTAAGAGTGTGGTAGTAACATAGATGCATATCATCATCACGATTCTAGCTTGAATGGTGTCTGCGAAATGAACATAAAACGCAAAACTTAACCCAAGTCAGTGAAGCGTAAAATATGATCGATATTCACCAACTATTGAAATGAGGACGTAGTGCTTATAAAGATGCATCTACATTTTTTATGATTCTATCTAGGATAGTATGCCCAAAGCATGCCAGAAACCTATGTGGTCGTGAGTTAAATGCAACACCTTAACTTACGTCAGTAAAATGTGACATATAAGTCACAGTGACCTTACTGCTGTGGGTCTGGAACTAAGAGCGATGTATACAATTACCAAGTTTAATTATTATAGCATTAACAGTAAAAATGTCACGTTGAACCAAAGTCAGTGCAATGTGAAATATGTGTCACAGAGACCTACTTTTAAGATAAGGGTGTAACCTTCTGCAAGATGCATCATCTCGCCATGTTTTAAACGTCCAAGAATAGTAGTATAATACACTAGATAAAACACCAGCAAAAGCAAAAACTTACCATAAGCGAGCAAAATGTTAAATTTAGGTCATTATGACATTCAACTGAAGTAAGTGTGTGGTACTAATCGGGATGCAAACAATCACCTATTTTGATGATTCTAGCATAAACAGTGCTTGAGGCTAAAACCAAATCAGTGAAGCATGAAATATGGGTCACAGTGACCTACTTCTGTTAGAAAGGTGTAGTAATTGCAAATTCACATCCCCTCACCAAATTGTCTAGATCTTGGTATAATAGTTTGTGTATAGAGCGCTAATAAAAAAATTGGGTTTTCACTTAAACCCAAAACCTCAGTAAAAATTGAGAAAATGAACACCACAGTTACCTATTTTGTATTAAGTGTGTCGTACTAATACAGATGCACACAATCATCTAGTTAGCATGAACAGTACTTAAGAAATAACCTTAAACCCCATAGTTTCACCAAAGTCAGTGTAGCATGAAAGACGGGTCACAGTGACCTACTTTTGTAATGAGAGGATAGTACTCATTCACATGCATTTATTCACCAAGTTTCATGAATCTAAGGATGAACAGTATATATATATATATATATATATATATATATATATATATATATATATATATATATATACAATGGGTGCTAAATCCTCTTTAGACATGAAACAAACGCAAAAACTGAATCTAAGCCAGTACAATGTGAAATGTTTTTCACACTGACATTCTTTTGTGGTAAGAGTATGGTACTATTAGAGATGCATCGATACTCTAATTTAATGATTCTAGCGTGAACTGAGCTTGAGAAATAAACTCAGAGCACAAAATTAAATCAAATTAGTAACGCATGAAATATAGGTCACAGTTACGTACATTTGGGATGATGGTGCATGAATTTAGGTATAACAGTATATATATACATGGAGCAAAGTACCGAGTTGGTCATGAGCTAAACTGGAAAACCTAAAACAGCAACATGTGAAATGTATGTCACAGTGACATCCTTTTAGGTAAGGGTGTGGTTTTAATAGAGATGCATACAATCATATAGTTTGATGACTCTGTGGTGAACAGAGCTTGAGAAATAAACGTAAACCACGAAATTTAATCAATGTCAGTTAAAGGTGAAATATACGTCATAGTGACCTCCTTTTGTGATGAGGTTGTAAATAAGAATATTAATACAGTGTGCAAGAAACCTGAGCTCAAAGTATTGTATTGCTTTACACATAAATCTCAGATATATACGTGTAGCTATTAGGCAGCAGTCTGCTCAAGGGACTGTTCTTCCTTTGCTTGGGCTGTGATAGCGCGAGTGTTGGATGGTGATAGTGAGTGATTGTCTGTCTAAAAATAGGTGTTAATCCTCATTGCTTTACCCCCTAACCTTTCATCTTACCATTACACGCCTGTTTGTAGCTGTGGGTGCTGCTCAGTAGGTGTGGGTGTTGGCCAACACGATTGTGTATTGGCTATTATGCGTGGGTGCTGGTAGTAGGTGTGAGCGCTGATCATTAAGACTGTGTATTGGTTATTATGCTTGAATGTTGGTTAGTACACGTGGGTGCTGCTCAATAGGTATGGGTACTGGTCAGTCTAACATTGTGTTGATTAGTAGGTGTGGGTGTTGGTCAGTAGGTATGGGTGCTGGTCAATCAGACGTTGTGTTGGTGAGTATGTGTGGAAGATGGTCAGTAGGTATCGGTGCTGATCAGTCAGACGGCGTGTTGATGAGTAGTTGTAGGTATTGGTCGGTAGATGACTAGGTGCTGATCAGTACATGACTGAATGTTGGTCAGTTTAAACGGCGTATTAGTTAGTAGGTATTGTTTTAACATTATCTTTCCGATTAGAGGCCAGATAACCTTAACTCCACTAGTACAAAAATGAAATTATGTCCGCATATTATGAATTTCCCACTGACGCCAAAGTGCTATATTAATGTTAAATTCCCATGAAACCTAGAATCCCATCTCAGACTTAAATTCCCAATGGTAACAGAACTCCATACTAATGTTAAACCTATGCCCTTTTTTAACATGGAATTTCCATATAGGTCAGAAATCCTTACTTTCAAGATGGCGGTCATAATGTTTATTCCCATTGAGGCCAGGATAGCACCCATTAATGCTCATGTGTTCTTTAATTACAGGACATTTCAAAGAGGTTAAAATTATTTCTAATACAGATTAAATCAAACTCTGCAAATCTCTTTGAAATGGAAACAACTTTAATAGATTTAATTTGTATGGAATTTTAAGTCAAAGTTTAAAATTTAAAAATCTTTGTAAACATATAAAAAAAACTTTCCAAAAATAAACCAATAACTCTGTCACATTTAAAACAGCAAAATTGACCAATCAGTGACATTGAAGACAACTGGTAGTTTGGACTTGTACAACTTAGAGCATTTCATCCATGGGCAGTGAAGCTCGAGAGGGTATAGAAATTTTTGCAACATTTACAAGACTCGGTGATAAAGAGTCTGTATTGGCCGGGATATAGTTGTCCACACTAAAGAAAGACTGTCAAATGCTATATGCCATCTTTATTGTGTCAGACACTAAGCCAGATGTTAGAAAATATAACACCACACTCAAATCGCCCGTAGTGATGGGACCAGCACCATGATATATAGCAAAATCGCAAAGCTTTCCAAGGTCCAAAACCATAAATTAAATCATATAATACGTTTTCGAAGCTTGCCTATAATAAACTATCATTCATATTTGTGTTTTGGACAATTTAAAAATTATTTTGTAAGAAGAAACAAAATGCATGCTATTCTGCAGTTTGTAAATATAAATTTGCACTACTGTAAAATGTAGATTTCAGAATTCTAGAAATTGGTAGACTCAGACTCGTAATCCATGGGTCCCAAATTCGACACCAACCCTGGCCAGCACGGGTCGGTTACCTCTGTGTCTCTCCGGAAGATCGACCTAGTTCTCATATCCTCATCATGATATATCCAGTGTTAAAAGTGCCGCTAAAACCAACAAAACTCCTCATAGTACTTTTCGAGTTGGTTATGTCTTTGTACGTGTATTTAATGAGATTTTGTTGTTTCATAACGCTTAGATTTTCAAGATTTACTTTATATATAAACATTCGTCGGATTGGTGAACCAACCACACACACAAACGCGCACATACACACACATGCAAACACATATAAATTCCCACCACTCCCACGACACACATACACACATATATATAATGTTGGAAACGGTGCCCCTTCATGGTGTTTATCATACAATGCATCACATCATAAATATAGTATACCCTCTTCCTATGTAAGAACGATATGTTTAGCTTGGGAATGAACTACATTCGATACAATTCGTATCACGGTTGAGAGAAAACAAGCGATGGAGAACATTGTGTGCTTTGGTGCTATGGCAATGTCTATGTCTCTCAATCTCTCCCCCCCCCTCTCTCTCTCTCGCTCTCTCTCTCTCTCTCTCTCTCTCTCTCTCTCTCGCTCGCTCTTGCAAAAGCTTGACAAGAATTGTATCTGCACAATTGAAATTGTAATGTTTCACTTAACTGGAATGTAGGGGGAAAGTAACTTTCAGATAAGCACCATTTGTATCTAATTTTATGCTGCTTAAAAATCAATACTGCTTTTGTCTGTTTCTGTATTAATCCTCGTTACAAAATGTTAACGGCTTCTGTTGATCATACATATCACGAAATATATTTATTTATTATTTGCTTATTTGGGAAAGGCGTATGTAATTTGTAAATTTTACACAAAATTCCCTGACGAACTGAACATAACAAACTGAGATGCTTTTTCTCCTATCCAAGGGTTTTATCGAACCTACCACCCGCCCGTTTATACGAGATATAAGAATGACCTGTACGTGTTTCGGGGGTATGAGAATCATATATGCTTGTGTTCAAGGTACGAGAATCGCCTTGACGCGTATCGGAGGGAGAAGGGCAAATATACGGCATAGAATGAACAATGGTCACTTATATGCATATCAAAGGTACGAGATTCAACTGTACTACTCATTCATGTCGTAGGTATGATGATAACATATTCGCTAATCCGAGGTACCACGATTACATACGCGCGTATCAAAGGTACAGCGATCATCTGCATGCGTATCCAAGGTTTAACAAAAGGTACACGATTTATCAAAACGCGCTAATCCTTATCCGAAGTACGAGGATAAGCTACATGTATACATCAGGTAAGGCAGATTACCTCTTGGTAATAGACATAATTTAGCTGATGATAGGTCAATATTAACCATCTACAAACAAAAGAAGTGGAAGGCTTCAAAATCCCTTGTCAGGTGAATGGGTGTACCGTCCTTGCTATAGCTTTGTTCAATTCTCCACAGAGTATTTCTGATCTTGCCATATTCTTTTCATTTAAAGGAAACATACAAGCCGAATGCCACACTTAGTATTACTTCCCTGAAGATCAACAACTCTCCTGAGGAAAACGCATTCGAAACAACAGTGCATGCAAACTACACCGATTCACAAGAGCTGCATTCATTGGTGCATCTAATAGAATAAAAGCACCAAACCAAACCAGTTCACGTTGCTTCGTCAATGTTTATCAAAGATGCATCCTGGAATAATGAGTGGATGCCTCTCTCTCTCTCTCTCTCTCTCTCTCATAGACACACACACTTGAATTCATATACTTATGAAGAAAATTGAATATAAACTTAAGTGCAGTTCCGGCTATATGTATGTAACTTTTTTCCTATATGGCTCTTTGGACATTATGAGGACTACTCTTACTTTGCCATCATTATGAGGACGTCATTGTGAGGACCAATGACACACACTCAGAGTGTAGCATCAGCCTGAGGACATGCGCAATCTTTTTCTTTTGTTCTTGTTCATAACTTTCACCAACATGAACACACTTTGATCTGAAAGCTTAGGAACTAATTTACCCTATGTTAAAACTATAGACAGACAGATACTCAACTTCAGTCACTGTTTCACAACCTAATGACCTATATAACTGTATTATTATTACAAGGAAGTATTTGTGAGTACTATGTATACACAATCAGAAGTTACCTTTAAATTGAGAACTGAGAAATATGATAATAAATAAAACCTTAGTATCAACCTATGGAAGTGCAAAATGAAAATTTAAGAATATCAAGCCTATCTAAATTGTCCATTCACCGATCAAAAATTGAGATTTTGTAAAAACAATTAGTTTGTGATTAAAGCGAGATTGGATTTAATGCTTCAATAACAAGCAGAGGATGTACCTGTCAGGACTTTGATTTCAAAGTCAGAAAGCATTATCAGTTTTCTAAGTGAGACAGGTTGGTATTCAAAGAATAACAACATGCGGACCAATTGTAAATGCTATGCATCACATTGAGGAACTGTGCTAGTAATTATTGATGCGTTTTACATTTATGAAAATTATATTATAGAAAGAGAGAAAGAAAGAGTGAGAGAGAGAGGAGAGTCCCAAAAAATGGGATAAAATGTTAGTTTTCTAACGCTCTTTAGAACATGTATCTAGACACTTGTTATGACACCAGAACTTATGACCCACGATTATTTTATATATTTAAGAACTAGAATCAAGTCTATACTCCAATTTGATCATCAAAATCAATGTTCAAATTGTTTATATGTATTCTGTCACATTTAGTCAGTTTCAGATATCTTGTGCATATGCACTCAACGTATCTGATCACAGTAAGTTGAACACCCTCCCCCCATCCCCTCTGGAAGATTATACTTTGAAGATTTACTCAAAATGTTTTGGCAACCATGTATACATGCATAAGTTTAATCCTATCAGATCGTAAACTTAATTGGATTTGTGTTTGTAAGGCAAGTATGTCCCCAATGCAGAAAAAAAATTATAAGTCCGAAAAATTTCAAAAAGTTCAACAATTTCAACAAGAATCCCGTGAACAGCACATTATACACCCACCCTGTTTTTAATAGTCCTCTCCATACACACTAGTAAGGAATGGTTGACTCTCAAGATTACTGACCAAAATGTCTGAATGACCTGACATTTAGTAAAACTATTGTTATGGAATTATGTATCATCTTTTAAATTATAATATAGTTTCATTTGGTGTATGACCTTTTGTATTATAATTTATATTTTCTTTATTAGCCAACGCTATTATTGAGTACATGAGTCATTGCTTCTGTCTAAGGAAATCAATAATTATGTCGGTTAACTTAACAACATGGTGAGTCGCGTGATTAGCGCGTGGTGATTCATGACCTGGATCCCATGTCTCAATAAGAAGTCAACAACTTGTTGATTTGAAATAAGATATAAAATCGCAATGTGAAGGTACTTTTATCGGTGACATGCGCGACCTAGTTTCTGATTGGATCAGTAAAAGTTATTTACAAGGAAAGATTGAATTGTTTTAGAACGCAGTTAAGGGTCTTAAATTCTCTTTTACGCAGTAAGAAACTATAAAACTATATTTTAGTCACTGCTTGGGCATTCTTCATAATTACTTCAGCTCATAAAAGTCATAGAGGAATTTGTTATTTGTTTGTGATAGTCAACTTGTGAATTCTTATTTCTAACTAGTAATTTTGGAATTACTTATTCAAAGATCTGAACATTATTTAACTCCATTGCAATTATTGGAAACATTTCAAGAACTTTTGGGATTTTCTACGTTCACAGGAATTTACCTGGAATTAATAACATTTGGATCTAGAACTGATTCTTGTAGCACATAAGCACATTAGTGTCCTCATTCGGAATACCTTTGGACATTTTCCGGATTAGTGAATTCTATAGAACAATTTAGGATTATTTAAGGAATTTCTAAACTGTAAGTTTTTTAAAATTCTTTCACTTTGTTTTAAAGATTTTATATTTTATTAAATTAAATTTGTATTTGAGAAATTGTGAAAGCTTGTTTGAGTCTTTCGTTCGTTTGTTACATTCAAACCCCTAGTCGTGACACTATGTGGTCTTGAACTAAACGTAATGTGCAGAAACCATTATTTTCTTACTAGTCTTACAATGACCATGACTTCCAACCGTTAGACCTGGAATATCTAGGTTTCATTGGTTTTCTATGTGTAAGCCATCCACAAAGTTTGGTCAAGGAACTTCATCTGGAACAAACGTTATTCTGCAAAATCAATGTTTCTTTGAGCCACAATGACCCTGACATTTGAGCCCTAAAGCCAATAAGCCTCTTGGGTCCCTTACATGCAAGCCCTACACAACCTTTGGACAAGGTACTTGATCTACAACTAATGTTATCATGTAAACAACGTTTTTCCTATTTAAGTCATTGTGACTTTGACCTTTGATTTGTTTACCCCAAAATTAAAAGGCTGCTTTCTTGTCCAGTATGCAAGTCATAGGTGAAGGTGTATGGTAGAGAACTGAAATATTATGCAGAAACCATTTTTCATATTTCAACCACAGTGACCTAGACCTTTGGTGCCCAAATCAAAAGTCTTTTTGTTTGCTCCAAGTGCATCATCAATCCATATGCTGGAATTGCTTGCAATATGGTCAAGAAAAACTATATAATAATACATCTATTAATCTAAATCTCATGCAGTTTTCCTATACAATCTAAAGACGTTTTCCAGTCAGTTAACTCCAAAACAATTGTAATATGAGATCTCTTCCTTTGATGATTAAAATCATTATTTAATATAAAGCACACAGCTATAAGACAAGACATCAATTTCCAAAAAGACTGCTTTTATTGTAATTTATCATAAGTAGAGAATCTTATCAAAACGTGGTCTCATCCATATCAAATGACAAAGGTATTCAAGCTAAATTCAACGTGAATTCTTCAACAAATGTTCCAAAGAAGCTGGTATTGCACCTGCATCCATACATTTTTTACATTAAAGCACATCCACTAACCCCACTTCTGCCATACAAAACTTTAACTTAAAAACTTCAAGGTTTACACTTCCATCTGCATATAATCGGCCCTATGTCATATTTTAATGATATTTTTCCAAATGTATCTAGTACATGGGTACGTTATTGAACAGTTTTCTTTTAGATATGTGTTAGTCTTGACTGTGTTTTAATGCAAAATGATGATAACGTCACATACAGCGGAAAACATCAAATGACGTGCATCAGTTTTCGAAATATATGAGTGACTTGTTCTGCTTGTGTACTACAGTGTATACATAGACGCGCAAGAGGAAGAAGTTCATGCTCTCTTTTTCCTTTATATTTATCAAAAAACTGATATGTTTCTTAATAGTTATAATATTCCAAAAAATCATTCCATGTGGCGAACATTTTGTATTCATTATAAAGCCTTCTGCGTCAAGGTCGACGGTTTTCAGTTGTATTGTTGTGCTTTTGTTTTCTTGGTGAATTTAATAAATTTATATCTACGATTTATTTTAGTAATGTAATGTATTTAGTTTTGCCGTTATTAAATTAGCTAAGGAGATTGAAGTTACTTTAATAGAAAAATAACAGAAATGTTTCTTCACCGTCATAGAAAAACTGGTCAATTCCAATAGTTTAATTCATCTTCATGACAATTGTCATTGTAAGTTGTCTGTATTACTGGAAATTATGGGTGAATACTAAAATATATTTGCAGTTACATATTAGAGTAGAGTATGATGCGCGTGTGTGTGTGGTGTGTGTGAGAGAGAGAAGCGGGTTGGGCGATAACAAGTTTATGTAGCATATTTTTATCAACTCCCCTGTTTCTTTTTTGAGTTACTGCCCCTTACTGCGGCTTTACGGGTAGGGCATTCGCAACGTCTCGGTCAATCCTACGGATCATACCTCAAATATATGCCCCTATAACTGACAATCGCTGCCATTCGGCCCACCTCTGTTATTTACTAAACTAGTATTGACCGAGAAGTTGAGAACTAATATTTCATTCCCAGGTTCTCTATCAATCATATGGTCAATCCAATCGTAACAATACCGAGATGGTCCGAATAGATTGCGGTTTCAATTTTGGCGAAGATATGTGTGAAGAATAAAATGTACTATCTTTCTGCAACATAGGTACGCCGACATACATCCAAGGAATATTTTTTGTCTCGCATATATAGCCGAGATGGTCTGAATGAGGGTAGGGTCGAGTGTTTAGAATGGGTATATATTTCACGGAAGTAAATTATAAGAAGGAAGCCTGATCTCGTTACACATCAATGCAATATATTTGTTTTTGTCAGAGCGACAAAAACACTCCCTCAAGACAAACACACACAAACTCGCGCGCACAAACACAGACACTCGCTTTCTGTGGAACACCTACACAAGCACACACACACACACACACACACACATTTGCAAATTTGCTGTTTCATGACGATAAGATTAATACACTTTTGCTTCTTCTCACCGTCGGTGGATTTCTTAAGTCGTGTACATGACTAGCTGCTATTTCCTCTTTGTGTTGTACTTGGATGTTCGATCAAATTGGAAACAATCAAGACAATATAAAGCAAGTGTGTTTGTAGTATTATTTTTCGAATGAGACGCATTCACAGTTATTTGGAAATATGCAGTTGTTGTGTAAATGCACAGTGTATATATGTAGGTAAGCAGGTATGAACATGATGAAAAATACCAACTCTCAATTTTACTATTTTTACGACTCTATGGCCTTAAAATACGTAACAGAAAGAAAGTGAAACCAACAAAATCTAGTAAAATTTACAATCAATATATTTCTAGACAATTAAAGTGTAAATTCAAAAGACACTCACAATAGCGTGAATTAAAGTCCAAATAATCCTAAATGTCCTAATCACAAGTCCAAAAATATTTTTTTTTTCAGAAAGAATTCCAATAGCCTTGAATGTCCTGATGTACCACAAGTCTTGAATGTCCTGAAATACCACAATGATGTATTCCAGAATATTTTGAATGAGTTCACATTAATCCCAAACATCCTAAAATCTATGAGCACTTTAGTATTTCCAATGAATATTTTAAATAAATAATGCCTCTCGTATTATATCTGATTTCAACAACACAACTAGAGTAGATTCCTTACAGACTAATATTTTAGAATAGAAATTCTAGAATAGGAATGAATTTGTTTACCAAAACCTGTATTTAAATACACTTACCTACATGATCTATGTCACATCACAATATGAGTAATTCTAATAGGAAAAATACTGGCCCACCTGACAATTCTCACATCAGAATATGAGTAATTTTTATGGAAAATTACTTTGTGTACCTGACTTTTGTCGCAACAAGACAAGACTTGGAAATAACAGTCCAGCTGCTAACAAAACTGGCCTTGGACTCAAATTCTAGGTAAACATGTTCTTTACAAAATGACCATAATCTGAATAAAGTACAACTTACAATCATGGACACATATTATAAATTCAATATACATAACACTATAGCTCCCCCCTTTTCATTTCCTTCATCTGAATAAAAGTTTAAGAATCCTCTTTTAACGCAGGAAAACGTGAGGTACAACTCTGGAAAGAAAACAAACTTTCATGGTGTATTACATTTGTAATACATATTTTGTTTCAACAAAAAGTTTTCGAAACAACATAAACATCAAGTGTTTGACGAGACAAACAAACAGTTGTTTAGATTGGTAGGCAAACACAACAATAAGTGGATATAAATAAAACTAACGGGCGGACAGACGAAGAGATGAAAAAACAAACGGACGGATCAGCAAAGAGCAAATAGACAGATGGGCAAATGGCTAAACGATGGCTGTAGGAACTGATGGACAGACAAACTTATAAACGAATAAAAGGATCGAAGGACGTGCCGACTGGTGGGTGAACATATAAACGAACCTGCCCATAAAGAGACAACGTACTGTCAGATTGAGATGGAAAACGGACATGGAGTTATAGACAGATGCAATAGGGTGTGAATAATTCTGCGACCATTAGTTACCTGATAAGCCCAACAAACGGATTTTTTAAGAAGTCGGTTTATGAACACATTATATCAGAAACATATTCCCTGTACCAGGATTGAGTGTTTTAACCTCTTTTATTTAAATCACCGTTCTTTCTCCCCCTCTCTATTCCCTTCTCTATCCCATCACCACCTCCCCCTTCCCCAGGGCATTTTTACTTTAAACCTGGGCTAGTTCTGTAGTAACGATGTAGTCGTTACCGATTTACCGATACCTTTTTTTTTTTTTTTTTTTTGTTAACAGCGATCAATACAAGCAGAAATACGTTATCGTAAATACGCGTGATCATGATTACTAATTCAATCCAATGAAACAAAATTTAACAATATAACTATGGCGATAGGCAAATATATTTGGTGAAAATACATAAAGAAGAATGAGAACACAAATTGCGTTCATATACACTGGATTGTGTTTTTTTCTCTCTCTCTTTCTCACGTATATTAAACAATGAATTCTTACTAATATAGTACCCTTTACAAAACCTTAAACCAGTTACTCAGCTAAATTACAGACACGATAGAGCACTTGTTACGACTCAGAGCTAGGCTGAACTTGCTTGCTAACTCAGATCTAACAATAAACATAACGAATTCATTACAAATAAAAATTATATAATGGTGGTGTAGAGGACAGAAAATACGGCAAACCTGTATAATATGTCAGTTAAGTGAATAAAAGGACACATGAGAGGCCATCGAAGCTATTTTATCAAATATTGTAAACTCCTGGATCTAAATCAATAGACTGCGTGATTGGCATTTCGCTCTTTTCAAATGTTTCGCTTTAATACTGCAGTCAATTTAATTATTAATGCAACTTAGTTGTTCCCTTGATAAAATAAGTTAAAAGGTAATTCAATGCTTTTGAAAGGATATTTGTACTGATTCGGTTATTGATCCTGTTTGGTGAGCAGTCACACGTGAGTTAATTATTTTCATATTCAAAAGCAAATACATTTCTGAATAAGCCCTGTCCTCCTCGCAGGTGGGAACAAATAATTGATTATTATGTGTGAAGACAAATGTGCTCATTGATCGCTTATATCGTGTAAACATTTTGTAAGTGCAATTTGCAAACTCTGTCCTCGTAACCTTTAAACCAACTTACAATACACATGTATATTTATATATATATATATAGATCTTAATTCGCATAGTAATTTATGTCCTACAAATGTTTTAGCATATTTTAGTATAGACGAATTGTTCTTTCTTTCTTTCACTTGCAGCTAAAAGTGGCGCATACTGAGTTAATTTGTTTTAAACGCGGAAAACTGAATAGATACCTTTTTCAAAGTAATACAGACTAGTCATTGACTTCCATATATATATATATATATATATATATATATATATATATATATATATATATATATATATATATATATATATATATATATACACACAGCTGTCAGTTGTAAGTGTAAGACAAACGTCCAAATCGGAGGAAAGGTTAAGTTTTGAATAGGTTCGATTAAACGGCATCATTTTGATTATTGTATGGAAAACACGTTTAGAATTTTTTTTAAACGCTGCAGCCTTAGTATTGTAAATATATCTAAGTTTTCTCTGAAATAGGAAAATAAAGACGTGTTTACAGTTTTTATAATCCCGCAAAGTTTTTATTTTTATATATCTCTTAGGTTTGATATAAACGTAAATCTCCGCCGGGATACCGTATGAATGAAAATAGCGTAAAACACGTATTTTATTATTATTTCTTAACCTATTATCATTAAATAGTCATATTTTTTTCCATGTTGTTTAGAAATATTTAGAAATGTGTGTTGTTTATGTGATTCGACGGTGGTCTTCTTAAGAGAACTAAAAAACAATTTATATTTAATTTTAATATGGAGCTCATTTGGGGCCCAACTTAATTCTTTCACATTATGTAATGATTAGCCTTCACTACCAATTGACAAAATATCGAGGTGGGTGATACATGCGTTTAGTGTTAAATATTGTCCAAATGCATATATTTCTGCCTAAAATTGTGTTCTTCAGGGTTCCACTAACATTTCGTTATTTGATGTCATGACGTCAGAGCATGCCTATGACGTCATAGGGGCACCAAGTTGAAGACTTATTGTTATTGAAGTATAATATGATAGAGATTTCAGGGCCGTTTAGAATGTAAAGTGAACCTAGTCCTTTATTTATCTGCAAGTCCATCAATGTTTAAATTCAAATTAGTGAAAGTAAGAAACATGTAGGAAACAAAGAAAAATTAAACATTCCAATTGCATCCTGTGTTAATCAAGACATCCAGATATTCACATGTCTTTTCAGAGAATTTGATGTAATTGTTGAACAAACACAAGAGCTGGTCATGGCCTGTATCTTGTGCTTGCCCTTGAGCTATATTCCAAATCTGAAGAAGGTGAGATAAAATGGTATTGAAATGAAAGAAAGTAAAAAAAGTTTACTGCTGAGGGTAATCTAGGGTGTGGATGGATGTACACATGAACATCCACACAACACTAAAGTGATCGCAATGGCAAGCTTGCACCAAAGGGTGCTCAACAAAAATGACATCACATAAAGAAATGTGCAATACTATTGCATTATTGCGTAAATACATCAAAATGATCTATCTCAATATCTTTAATTTTATGCATGAAATAATCTGCATTAAAAGCTAACAAGGCAGTTCCTTCCAAATTAGATATAAAGTCAAATTGTCTTTTCTTTCTAGGGACGATCAAGAAGCCTACAACATTTCATTTGCATAGTTAAAAATTTTTGAATAGTTCAAATGACTTTATCTATTTTTTTTCAGAGTGCAAATAAATGATGAAAAATCTGAAAATTATTTAACGGTGTGAAAACTCATCAGGTTGTCTACATATGCATAGAAACAAACATTCAAATATAATTTAAGGTCTCTGCATTATCACTCTAATTAGCTTTATTTTGAAGTCCAAGCAGTGCAAATGACTCTCAAAAAATAGAAGTGGGCAGCGGTTTCCTGAACAAACTATGGCATATATTTTATACTCCGATTACAAACAACTGCTAAAATTACAAGTTAAGAATATTAATTAGATCTTCTCTCATTGAATGACATTTTAAATGTCTGAATAATCCAATTCCTGGATAAAAAGCTTACATTTGAAAGATGTTGAATAAGTTCTTCCTTGATCAGATGCAGACAAACATAAGTTGGGATTATGAAATCTGGCTGTATTTAGTGTCAGGCTGTGTAAGAATATTTTATCCATCAATTCATTTTCCCCATGGAAATTTCCGCTTTCAAAACTGCTCAGCGGTAAGTGTGAAATATAGACAATTATTGGTGAAATATTTTTTAATATTTTTTTAATTCCTATATTTTCACATGTGGAAAATATATCCTTATAGTTTAACATGTGACAATACAATATTTCCTATTGTGCCATGTGGCACTTGATTGTGTGTGCCTATAGAAGTTATACTTGCCGGAAAAAATAAGCATTTTGTGGGTGTGAGCAGTAAATAGAAATTGCATTACCTTTCAGACATGGAAAATATTTTTTTGCCATACATATTTGACTCGTCATAATATGCTTCTTTACGAAGTTATGTCCCTTTACAAACTTGAAAAATCATGTGTGCTTCATCGCTCAATCGAACTTGTTTTTGCAGTCAAATAGGGTAAAATAGTTTACAAAATGTCCAAAATTTAATTTACTGCAAAATAATAGGTCATTTCAAACCTACCGTTCTCTCAAATTGTTGGGGTTTTTTCATGATCAGCCAATAAATGCGATTGAAACTGAGTGAACTTATAAGGTGCGGAATGTGTGCTAAGCAGTGAATTTAATCTTGAAGGCTTCGATTCAGAAGCAATTGTGGTACATAATAAAAAGAAAATTGTCGTTTCCTGAGTAAATGCGATTTATTTCATCATGTGGCAAAAAAAAATTACATTTTACCTTATGGTTTTGCCTTTCGTGAAAAATATCACGTTTTTTTGTACCTCACAATGAAAAATATACCAGGTATTAATGTAAAATAGGAAAGTGTCCTCTATATATTACTTACCAAACCATATATGTATCAATGTAGTATGGATATATAAATTATTTAGAAATCAAACTTTCTTAAAGCTAGTATGGAAAATATATTCTGAAACAGCATACATTTTAACTAAGGAACAAAATGTAAATCATATTGAGAAATTGAATAATTAGAATTAAGCAATCAGGGCTTCAGAGACAATACTCAAATATTTTCGAAAATGGAAACATCAAATTCATACTGTTGAAACCAATGCATATTTTTAAGGTCCGACAACAATATTTGTTAACAAAAATGAAAAAGAACTATCATAAACTATCAATCTGACCTGCAAATATAATGAGTCTAATGGCTAAACTGAAATCTAAGAACAAATTGTAATCACACTAATAAAGCCATCCCTCAAATCCTACTGAAACAGGATAAATTTCACCTGCAAAACATACAAGTCTTTTTAAAATATTATAATGCCGGCGTTATGTAAACAAACGCTATTTCACCTCATGAAGATACAGTCAGATTATTTACTCTGAGTTCTCAAAATTAAAGGTTCTACATTTTAAGTTCTAATATCTGTTTTGGGTTTGAGATTTTTATGTATAATTTAATTTGATTCCATAGTCGCCTTGCTAGGATAGGCTCTTTCCTCTTGACCTTTACACCAGCTGCTTTCCCTGAAAGTGACGCTGTGCTTAGGAACTTTCCAAGCTGTCTTTCAACGTCCTCTTGTTTACTTTCACACTGGATATTGACTTGCTGATTTAACCTGTTAAGAAATATTCCTTTTTAATTTTAATTTGAGGTGTCACTCACTACATATTAATGCAACTTTTATATACAGATTTTTAAACTCCTTACTGTGTACGCAATGTAAAGAGACCAATTATTGTAATGAGAAACATTACAATTAGGATCATAAGTTCACTATGAGAAACACTATTATTGTAACGTCTCAAATCTGCTCCAAAAGCAGCTTCTGAAAACAGCTACCTGTTAGTGTCATGTGTCATCCATACTTATACAAGCATAATATACACCTAGGTCTTCAGAACTTGACGATTTCGAGATTCACGTTAATTTCAAAAACGTTTGTCGAAAAATAAACATTTCTCATAGCACTATGATAACACTTAGGTATCAAGCGACGTCATGGTATGTCCAGTCTCTCCCGGAGTTCATATCACTATGGTACACTTAGGTAACAAGTGACGTCAATTCATGTTCCAGGCTCGGCCTGGATTTCGTAGCACATACATTTAGGTAATAAGTGACGTCAATTTATGTCCTTTCTCTCCCTGTGTTCACAGCGGTATTATAAACTTAGGTAACAAGTGACGTGAATGTATGTCGAATCGTTCCCTGACTTCATAGCACTACGATATACATAGATAACAAGTGACGTCAATTTATGTCTACTACGATACACTTTACTAACAACTTACATCATGATCATGTCATTTCAAGCTGCGTCGTAAGTGGTGATTTTATAAAACAGGACATTGTTCATTTTCCCAAGATGGATCATCATTTCACTGAGGCCTTTAAATTAGTGGCCTACAGAAACCACAAAACTAGTAAATTCACATCAGTGGTGGTTTGAGGGATCATGTCTGGTAGGTTTTTGAAGCATATCACTTCAATTCATTTACGTTCTAAGCTTCAAGGTCATCAAATGTAATAAATTATCTTCTGAATTATGGTCATCACTTTTCTCATCCCTTTCTTCTTTGTCTTGCTCTGAACCAACATCACAAAGGTCTTCAATAACATCTATAAGAATAAATGTTCAAATCCATGAATATATATTACGGTAAATAAAATGTAAGAACTCTATACCTGGTAACTGTTTTCATTATTCAAACAAGTTATAACAAGGGTACTAACCCGGTACAAGTCTTACAACACCTTGCCATGATTTGACCTTTAAATTTGGGAAGTTACAATCAAGTATGTGATTCACATTTCTAATTAGAAAATAAAGTGTAAAGTTTCATCATCATATCTCATGTTGTTCAGAAACTACAGATCAGACTATGACAAAACATTACACACATAAACAGATTGCTGTGTGACATCTTCCCTTACAGTGACCTTGATTGCTGAGGTAGGTGGGATGACTGTAGTATATGACATGCTGTCTAGCCATGATGTATGCGTGGGAAAAGTATCAGCAAATAGACAAACAGATGAATGGACAATACTACAGAATAATATGCCAGACTTCAGATGTGCGTTCACCAGTTTCATCCTTCCAACTATTTTTAATGACAGTGACAAATACTGGGTTGCAATGGGAACAGTGGCGTAGCAACTACCCAAGCAACCCCTGCAACTGCAAGGAATGGTGGGGGTGGGGCAGGCCCAATGGGGGCCCAGAAGTTCTATCAAACATATGAAAGTTTATTGGGAGGGGCCCCGGAATTAAGTTTTGCGGGGGGGGGCAGAATTTCTTGCTACGCTTCTGGATGGGAAGACAAACTAATCATATATTTCTTTGCACAAAAAATTATTAGTTTGTAAAGTGTAGTAAGTATTAATAAACAATCTTAACCAGTATCATTTTATAATATACTACAGTACAGAGTTGATTATACATATTTCTGGACTTGTATCTAGCTAAATGCCCCCTATACTAAAAATGTATTCTTTATATCATTTTCAATTATCTAGATGATCATTTATCAAGACAAAATTGATGTTTTGAATTTGCCGTGATAATCAGTCTTTGACTGTACTAACAAATCGTTCGCTATCCTTTTTGTTAAGCATCCATAAGTTAGTAGCACTGAGAAGAAATAAAAAACTGCTGATTAATGGCAATATCAGGTGCAAGAACATTTTTGGGCTATGTGATCTGTCGAAGATGTTTTGTCATACTTTGTACATCTTTTATCATTGAATCGCTTCAAAATACAACCCTTCACACTTGAAACAACATTCACAATTGCATTCTCAGCTGCCAGAAAAGATAAATGGCAAGAACTCATGACGAAGGTATTCGGTCCATCCTAATTCCACCCGAAAGAAAAAAATTAATTATTCAGTGCCCAAGGACCTTGCTGAAATCTCTGCATCAGGATTTTAACATTAGTATGTTTCCCCTAATTCATTTTTAGTTTATACTGAAAGATTCGTAAAAGGAAGAAAATGTATATACAAATAGTTTCGCTCATTAACGACTGAATTGCGGAAACAAAATTATACTTGTTCGTGTAACGCTTTCAAGTAATATTTACATTTTCTCACAGTCGCACTGTATTGGTCTGAGTCATGTAAGAATTACATGCACATATCCTGTTAACTGACACAACATCTCTAACATTTTACAACTCAGATTACATATAGTCGGTATAAAGATATAGACTGATTTATTCTACTTTTGTAATTATAAAGCTGTGTTAGAAATGTAGTTTTGTTTTGCTTACCTTAGCACATTATGGAACTAAAATCACTTATCATATGCAGTGGTCTGGGATAAGGAAATATCACCTGAGGGTTAGAATTTTAAGGCGTACAAAATTTATCAACTTTAAAGAACTGTATATGATTATTTTTCTCTCCCTTCATTAAAAAATATGCTTAAATTCATAATATTGGATATATTCAAATGTGCTGCCAATGAAATGGACATCATCTAGGTTATAGGCAAGATTACGTCACTTTCGGGTTATCAGGGGCTCTAACATTGGTCAGAGGTATCCCGCATCTTTCACATGGGCAAAGTATGTCATACATGAATAGAATCAGAGAAATAGACATCACTTTTCAAGCGGCAGCTGCATGGTCCAGCGTCGCCGTCGTCAACATTAGAAATAAATCATATTCATCAGGTGTTAGTTGTTCCAGATAAACACCGGATTCGTAAAATCAAGAGGTATTTCAGCCCAAGGGTGCTAGACCCCCGAGGGCTAAATAACTAATATTATGATATCAATAACCTAGACATACTGCATATCATTTCTCTAGCAAGGCCCTAGATCTTTGTTGAAATTAGTGAATCAGAATTATCTAAGTTAGCGCGTGCTTTCAAACTTGGAAGTGCAACATTATGGATATATGCTGTCAATTCCAACCAAAAGTAGGTCTTTGTATCATAGTTTAGTTTCGTTGTGAATCGAATGGTGAATTACAGTGGGGGACCTAATGTATGTATGTATGTATGTATGTATGTATGTATGTATGTATGTATGTATGTATGTATGTATGTATGTATGTATGTATGTATGTATGTATGTATGTATGTATGTGGTTTAACGGCACATCAGCATAATGCTGGCTATATGGTATCGATGAAACGGTATATCAAACCAGAGTGTAATCGATGATTACACAGTTTACCTCTACTCTCCAGTAGCCATTGCTAACATTCTCATGCAGAAATAAGTTCAGACTAAAGTGATCTTGGCACCTGTTCTAACTAAACTTTTTTTCCAAATCTTTTATCTTTACATTGGAACTTTCAATCAACTTAAAACTTTGAAATTTGAACTTTTAATAGGTACTATATAGCCAGTATTGTGAAGACATATTATGAAATCATCTACCTACCTACCCACTCATCCACCCACCTACCTACCTAGCTACTGTGAGAGGGCATAAAATACAATATAATAGAAAATAACATTATTATATATCATATCAAAATAGAAGTAATTAGTTCATAAAAAGAAGATGAATGTTGTTTTTGCATTTTTTAAAATCATTGTTCTTAAAATCTGCTTGAAAAGCTATTATCATTGCTCGCCCCTAGAAACCAGATTTTACTTGGTGAAAGTCACAGGCTTTAAGTACCCTTGAAGTAACCGCCAGTAGTACATAGTTCATGCATCAATAATTACCTTGATTAGCCACTACAGTGGAGGAATCGCTTGAAAAGCATGCACCATGCAGTCCACCTACCTACTTCATATACTCATTCTGCTAAGGGTAACATATCACAATATACAATGTATAGTCATTAACATGGAAATGTTACCATTGAATAAAGATATTTATTCCTACTTTCAACTGCGTGGGTCAGAAAGGGACTTCTGAGTTCGCTAGGATCTATATAGGTTTAGCATGGAAGAGTCAATGTGATCATAAACGCAAATAATCAACTGAGGCCAGTAAAGCATGAAAGGCAGGTCGCAGTAAACTTCTATGGTTTTAAGGGCATAGTAGTAACAGAGATACATCCAATTATCAAGCATCATAATTGAAACATAAATTGAACGTAAGAAACGAAGTTTTAAAACAAACTTGAACAAACTCACTAAGCGTGAAATATAGGTCACATAGACTTCTTTTGGCAGCAAGGATGTATAACTTATCAAGATGCACCCTCTCACCAAGTTTAATTATTCTATGTAGGATAGTATGCATATAACATGCAACAAACTGATGAGGTCATAAGCTAAATGCAAAATCTTAACCAAAGACAGTAAAGGATTAAATATTGGTTACGATGAGCCTCTTTTGTTGTATGGGTGTGACAGTAACAGAGATGCATATCCTCGTCAATTTCACGATTCTAGCATGAATATTGAGAAATGAACACGAAACACAAAATGTAGCTCAAGTCAGGCAAGCGTACAATATGGTCGATATTAACATACTACTGAAATGAGGGAGTTGTGCTCATAAAGATACATCCCCATGTTTTATGAATGTAAAGGTTAGTATGCACAAAGCAAAATGCACAGTAAAATGAAACATATAGGTCACAATGACCATTTTGGTTTTGGTGTGGTACTAAGAGAGATGTATACAATATCACAGAGTTTAATTATTATTGCATGAACAGTAAAATGTAAAATTGAACCAAAGTCAGTAGAATGTGAAATATGGGTCACAGAGACCTACTTTTAAGATGAACGTGTAGTACTCATCAAGATGCATCCTCCTGGCATGTTTCATGAGCCCAGGTATAGCAATATTATACGCTAGATAAAACATCAATGTGGTTATGAGCTAAATGTAAAACCTTAACATAAGAAAGAAAAATGTTAAATTTATATCACAATGAAATTCTATTGTTGTAAGGGTGGGTTACTGATCGGGATGCAAATAATCACCTATTTTGATGATTCTAGCATAAACAGTGCTTGAAGCCGAAACCAAGTCAGTGAAGCATGAAATATGACCACAGTGACCTACTTTTGCGATGAAGGTGAAGTAATCGTCAATTTACATCCGTCACCAAATGTAATAAATTTTGGTATATCAGTATGTGTACAGGGTGCAAACTAAACCTATTTGATTTTGAGATAAACCCCAAAACTTAACCTAAGTCAGTAAAATATGAACAAAATATAGGTCAAAGTGACATTCTTTTGTGGTAAAGGTGTGGTACTGGTAGATATGCATACAATAATCAAGTTTCATGATCTAGCGTTGAACAGAGCTTGAAAAGTAAAGTTAAAGCACATACTTTCACCAAAGTCAGTGCAGCATAACAGATAGGTCACAGTAACCTACTTTTGTGATGAGATTGTGTTACTCATCAAGATGCATTCCTTCACCAAGTTTCATGAATTTAGGTATAACAGTATATATATATATATATATATATATATATATATATATATATATATATATATATATATATATATATATATTTATATATAATGGGTGCTAAATCCCAGTTGGCCATGTTCTAAAACAAAATCTTACCTGAAGCTAGTAAAATGTAAAATAAAGGTCACAGTGATATTCTTTTGTGGTAAAGGTATGATACTAAATGAGATGCGTACGATAGTCTAGCTTGATGATTCTAGCGTGAACTGAGCTTGAGGAATAAACGTATAACAAAATGTAAGCAAAGTTAGTAAAGCATGAAATACAGGTCAGAGCGACCTACATTTGAAATGAGGATGTAGTACTCATCAAGATGCATCCGCTCCCCAACTATAAAGAGTTTAGGTATAACTG